>CABHPQ010117305.1:0-26280 GCA_902168405.1 Peromyscus aztecus | reverse complement strand
TTTGGTTTTTCGAGACAGGGTTTCTCTGTGTAGCTTTGCGCCTTTCCTGGAACTCGCTTTGGAGACCAGGCTGGCCTCGAACTCACAGAGATCTGCCTGCCTCTGCCTCCCGAGTGCTGGGATTAAAGGCATGCACCACCACTGCCTGGCTTAAATTCTTTTATTAAGAAAAAATTTTCATTCATTTTACACACCAATCAAAGATCCCCCTCTTCCCTCATCCTGCCCCCCAACCTCCCCCTAACCTACCCGCCAGTCCCCCCAACAAGAAGGTAAGGCTTCCCAGGGGGAGGCACATCCAGAAGAGGCAAGTCCCTGCCTCAAGGCTGCACGAGGTGTCCCATCATAGGTAGTAGGCTCCAAAAAGCCCCCTCATGCACCAGGGATGGATTCTACTGCCAGCCCCCTCCTCAAGCAGATCCAGCTACACAATTGTCTCTCCATGCAGAGGGCCTAGTCCAGTCCCATGTAGTCTCCACAGCCATTGATCCAACTTTCCTGAGTTCCCACTAGTTTGGTTTGGTCATCTCTGCAGGTTTCCCCATCATGATCCTGATGCACTTGCTCATTGAATTCCTCTTCTCTCTCTCCTCCTGGACTTCTGGAGCTCTGCCTGGTGTTTGGCTGTGGATCTCTGCATTTGCCTCCATCAGTCATTGGAGAAAAGTTCTGTGATGACAGTTAAGGTATTCACCTATCTGATCACTGGGGCAAGACGATTCAGTTCAGGCACCCTCTCCACTATTTCTAGTAGTCAAAGCTGGGGTCATCCTTGGGATTCCTGGCAACCAGATGAGAACATAAGGGAATGGTATGGTTGAGCTGGAACAGGGGTGAAATGGGAAAGCATTGAGAGAGATACCATGATGGAGGGAGATATCATGGGGATAGAGAAATTTAAACTTTTTTTTAACAAAACAAAATAAAGCCAAGCCCTGAGCTACAGATAGCTGTGAGTTGCAATATGAGTGCTGGTACCCAAACTTAGTCCTCTGCAAAAGCACCAACTACTCTTAATCACTGAACCATCTATTCAGCCCCATTCTCTTCCTTTATGTGCAAAAAAATCTTTAGCCCAATATTTTAAGGTTCAAGTCTACTCAGGGCAAAGTTTCAAGGAAGGAGCAGAGCCAATCAAAGGGATTCCAGGTGAACAATTATTTTGTGAGTCAAAGGAATCTTATATAGTTTTAAAAGCAGTAAAGATCATAGCTATGGTTAAAAACTTAAGACAATTTGTAGAATATGTATGATATTGCAATTCAAATAAAGAGTTTTTGTGTTCGTGCTGAGTAGGACAATAACCTCTCCACTTCAGAAGGCTGTCACAGTAAGAAGGAAGAGGGAGAAAAAGAAAATGCTCATTAGGAGAGCAGGTGGGCGGTGGAGAGCTGAGCAAGCAGGGACTAACTTGTGCAGGTGTCTTCTCTTTGAGTTGCTCCCTGATGCTCTTCTAAAGCAACTTACATTTTGTAGGTTTGCAGTTTTTTGTCTTGTGTTAATTAAGAATCTTCCCAGATTTCAAATAAGCGACGATAGTTATTTTTCAAAAGACTATTATTGAACAAATACGGCTTTTTATATAAGTATGTTTTTCTCTTGTTTTAATTTTACTCCTGAGAATTGATGCAGACACTTGATAGTTTATAGCATTTTAAGCAAAAACACTTTTTCTTTGAGATGAGGTAAGCCCAGTTCAGAGGCCTCGATGACAATGTGACATCATGAGGGACAGCGCAGGGTGTGATGTCACGAGGGCCAGCAAGGGGCTGCGCACACATTGTCCTGGTCTAAAGACTTGTCCTGGCACTCTTCCCTCCAGACCCTGACCTCCCCATCAGGACCAAGTGAGCAGACCTACACTATTACTGAGATCCTTTCATGGTGTGGTAACCCGACCAAAACACTCCCAGAAAAGATTTAGTAACCTCCTTTTGTCTATTTCTAATTCTTATTTTTTATTTTGAGAAATATCACTGATAAAGAAAATGTATTACTATGATGTAAGCAGAAGTATCTGTCCCACAGCAGCTCTCAAATAACCACTCAGAAACTTATTATTAATTACAAATGCTTAGCCAATAGCTCAGGCTTCTTACTTCCTAATTCTTACACTTTAAATTAACCCATATTTCTTATCTATGCTTTATCATGTGGCTTGGTAACTCTTCTTGGTACAGCATGCCCATCTTACTTCTCCCTGCATCTGCTGGTGACTTCAGACCCTGCCCTTCATCTTTCCAGTCCTTAGTTTGGTTGTCCTGTCTATACTTCCTGCCTGGCTACTGGACAATCAGCTTTTTTAAAATAATGACAGCAACGCATTTTCACAGTGTACAGGATTATTCTACAACACTATGGCATGCTATTAATATGGAATATTTAAGCCGAAAATTAAAGAGAATATTTTGAGATAATCATTAAACATTTACATGTTCAAAGGTAAAATTTTAGTGAGGAATAAGAATTGATGTTGACTTCTTTTCAAGAAGACTGATGTTCTACAATGAACCACTTGTTAAAAACAGGACACTCAATTGCAGCCACTTGCTATACTTTAAATACATCTGATTTGAACCTAAGACCCCTGGTTTCTTAAAGAGGAAAAAAGCCCATCAAACTTACAGACTTTGAATTCCCATGACATATACCTTTTCCTTCCCATATGCTTCATGACTAGAGCACATAGCCCCCGAATCACTAACTGGAAGCACAGATGTGAGCAAAGAGGATATTTCTTTGGATGACTGAAGTGATATGTGCTTAAATAACTAAAAACTTAAACATCTGAGACAGCATGTATGTCAGACTCTCAGGCAATTTCAGGCAGCACCAACTTCAATATCCCAGAGAGATGCTTAGCACTTCATTAACTTCAGTGCCTCTAACCCCACCTTATACCTTGCCTCTTATAAAAAACAAACAACCCAAAATCTATTGAAAACTGGACACAAAGTAGAGCATCAGATCCTCAGTGTTCCCATACTGTAGTCCAGGTCTTGCCTTGGGACATTTATAGAGAGTCTGAGAGATAACACGTAGGAAAGAGGATTGGCTTTGTGTGATGCTATCTGGATCCCAATGCCAATCATCCAGTTCAAGCATTCTTCTTGTTTCTTAACCCATTCCAGTCTCTCTAAGTCAATTCACTTGAAATTTACAGTGTAGAGTATGTCTGAGAATGTCGAGGTCTTTAAGAATTTTAATTGATCAAATAGCTTACAAAATGAAATGAGATAACAGTCAATTGCACAGATTATTTACATATGTCATACTTTCATGTTGTGAGATCTCTGAAATTATGTCATCAACTAAACCTATAAATGAAATTTATATCATCTATATCCCTTTTGATTCTACCAATCACAAGGGGAATTTTATTGTCTTTTCCTACAAGGACTATTAGAATTTAGAGTTAGAAACAGAAACCATTTTTCCATTTGCTGCTTATAAGATATTCTGGCCATGCACACTGACTGATGCATGTAAGTCTAGCACTTGGATTGCCATAAGTCTGAGGGCAATATAGACTACAATGTGAGATCCTGTAGCATTTTTCTAAGAAAAAGATCAAGTAAAAGATTCTATAGACATATATTGAGTCAGAGACCATGCAAATTCAGAAGAGAGCACTATGAAATTGATCTTAATAAAAATGAAATACTTATAGACAATCTATCGTCTATACACAAAGAGTAGCAGATGAATAAATAGAACTGAAACTAAGCTATCACATGATAGAATAATTCAGTTGCCTTAGATTCCTCACTATCTTTTATGTTGAGTAGAAATATATAAAGACAGGGGTTGCTAGGAAAGAATGCTAAATCCCCCCAAAGCATCCATAATTTGGATACAAAGGGGGGATTTCAAATAATATGCATTGTGGCAAAAGTGCAGATGATAAAAGTGTTCAGGGGTTCAAATTCATTGCAACACAGTTTCACATTCACTGAGCTTTCCAAGAGCAGAAAACAGTCACTTTTGCATAGAAAAATACTTCTCCTTTTATCTGCCCAAGGCAGAGCCAAAACTGATTTTGTTGGAGATACACAAATTCCATGGAGATGCACACATTCCATGTCATCTGGACCAACTGCTCTATTCAAGCTGCCTCTCCCCTGGAAACTCCAGACAGCATCCTCAGTAGATACATGCATCAGCTGCTGTGCCCAGTGGCTTTGGTGATTAGAGGTGCCCTGCTACATCAAAGACATGACAACAGCTTGACCAAGAGTTTCTGATGCAGTTACCTCCAAGGAGTGATTACACCAATTAGTCATGCAGCATCTTGGAAAATCCACAAGATGAGCTATATTCATACCAATAAACTATGATATCACAAATTCATTTTATGAACTGTAAATTTATTTGGATTTTGTAGATTTGAATGAAACTTAAATTGTTAGGATAATTATTTTTTATTTAATTTCTCAAGAAATACTTTCATCTGCATTACTTGAATTGAATATGTTCTACTAAGGAAAGGTTCTAGTAGGGAATAGGAAGAGTTTCCATGACTAAACAAGCTTGGCTTAGGGCCTCCTCTAAGATAGTTCTTAAAATTACTAGAATAAAAATGAGCTCTAGAGATTATAACTATTAAAAAACAGGGAGTATTCAATTTATTTCCAGGTAGCCTCCCTTCCCCCCCTTTATATTTTTCTTTTCTTTCTTTCTTTCTTTCTTTCTTTCTTTCTTTCTTTCTTTCTTTCTTTCTTTCTTTCTTTCTTTCTTTCTTTCTTTCTTTCTTTTTGAGGCACAGTTTCTCTACATAGCTTTGGTTGTGCTGGAACTCACTATGTAGACCAGGCTGGCCTCAAACTCCCAGAAATCTACCTGCCTCTGTCTCCCAAGTGCTGGGATTAAAGACATGAACCAAACATGACAGACAAATAAATAAATAAATATCAATTAAGTGATTCCTAATGATGTTCTGCTATACTCATAGATGAGTGCCCAGTCCAGTCATCATGACAGAGGCTTCCTCAGGTAGCTGATGGGAACATATGTAGAGATTCACAGCCAAACATTAGATGGAAAGAGAGCCCAGATTGGAGGTTTTCATCACATCTCTCCTCTTAGAGCTCAGGGAACTCTGTGGAAGAGGGGGAGGAGGAATTGTGAGAGCCAAAATAGTTGAGAACACCCTGAGAGCATAGCCTGCAGAATCAATTAAGCAAGGCTCACAGGGGCTCACTGAGACTGAAGCAGCAATTGTGAAGCCTGCATAGGTCTTGCTCCAGGTCCTCTGCATGTATGTTATAGATGTTGGCTTGGTGTTTTTGTGACTCCTGATAGTGGGAGTGGGGGTGTCTCTGACTTTTACCTGCTCTTGGGGCCCCTTTTCTCCTACTGGTTTGCCAAGCCCAGCCTTCAGGTGAGAATTTGTGCCTGGTCTTATTATATCTTGTTGGGCCATGTTCAATTGATCAGTTGATGTTCCTGGGAGGCCTTCTCTTTTCTGGGGGCAGGGCGACTGGTAGGGGAGTGAATCTGGGAGAGAAGGCAGGTGGGATGAGGATTGGGAAAATATTAAAATAATAAAAACAGGCATTTACCACCATACCTGGATTCATGTAGTATTTTTCTTAATTCTCTTTTGTTTTTTGTTTAACTGATTTCATTTCCTAGAAATCCATCCTACTGCCTTTGTAGTCAATAGTTTGTTACTGGATAGCATTCATGATGGAAGGGGCTCCAATGGTCAACTATTTAAGCAGTCACATGGTGATGTACTTTTTCAAAGATTGTTACATATTTTGGCTATTATGGATGAAAGACATTAGGAACATGAGAGTGCAGGTTTGTGTGGAAACACAAAATTTCTTGGGAACAAATGCCAACAAGAGTAATTGCTAGTCTATATGTTAACACAATTTTTCTTTTCTGAATAATTTTTTAAGATCATAAAATAATTACATTTTCACTTCCCTTTCCTCCTTTCAAACCCTTTCATATACCTTTCTCTGCTCTCCTTCAGATTGAAAGTCCCCCTCCATTTTTACTAATTGTTGCATGCCTATAAGTATATGTATGTAATATACATTTCTAAAAAGAATTTGTTTGTTTAGTCTGTATAATGCTACTTGTATGTGTGTTTTCATGGCTGACCTTTTGGCACTGGACAGCCAATTGGTGTGTTCTTCCCTGGATAAGACCACCTCTCCAACTCCTATTTTCTCAGTTACCTGTAGTTGTTTGTGTAGGGTGTATCCTTGTGGGCTTTTCCTTATGCAGTTTGAGTGTCTATTGATGTTATCCTTGTTCAATTTTTAATATTCAGATTTTCAAACTCATTCCGCTTACCAAGATTTTGTATCTAGAGATACTTGTTTTCAGATGCATGACCTCTTGAAAATTCATCTGCTTAGTATCATTCATTAAAGGGAATTTTTCTTCCTCCGATAATTACATTTGTGGTGATATATTGTGTACCCCAATATATTGTGTACATTAATAAATTTATCTGGGGATCAGAGTACAGAGCCAGCCACTAGATTTAACATAGAAGCAAGACAGTGGTGGCACACACACTTAATCCTATCACTCAGGAGGCAAATATCCATCTAGATCTCTGTGAGTTCAAGGCCACACTGGAAACAGAGCCAGGTGTGGTGGCACATGCCTTTAATCCCAGCACTAGGAAGTAAGTAAGATGGCAGGACACAGAAAAGTGTGTAAGTAAACAGAAAGTCTCGATTTGGAGGCTGAGGAGTTGGTAAGGTGAGGCTGGCTGTGGTTTGTTGTGTTTCTCTGATCTTTCAATATTCACCCCAATATCTAGCTCTGGGAATTTTTTAATTAATAAGACCATTTAGCATTCGTGTTACATACATTTATTTCCTTTTATCAAAGAATGTATATTCCTTCAAGTTCAAAGTATTAACCTTCAATTTCCTACTGTTTATAACTTTAGATAGGGAATTGTGGAAATAGATTCCAGTCAGAGCCATTCAGGCTAAATGTAAGCCTGGAAGGCAGTGGAGAGAAATACAATTAAGGACTCCTCGATTTCTACTCTGCTACTGGTGGTGGCAGTTTATGAACCAAGTTCATATGCTTTCAAGGAGCAAATAAACGGAGGAGCAGTGATGAACTAAGAAGTCCCACAAAATCAATTCTAAATAACTGCTGAAGGAATGAAATAACAGAGGCATCTCAGAAAGGTAAGATTTTAGAAGCCCACTCTCAAGGCAACACCACTAATAGTGGCAAACTCAAGGAAATAACCTCAGTGTTAACTGAAGAATGAATAAGGGATGTAGGATGCATTAATACACAAGCTGGAATCACATTCACCCACAGAAAATAAAGGAATTCTGCCATTTGGAGCAGCATGAATAAACCTATAGTCCATTCTGCTAAATGACAGGCTTCAGGCACAGCTAGACAAACACTATATAAAATCACATATAAGTGGAATTTAAAAATGTGTATTCACAGAAGTAAAGAGTGGAACAGTAGTTGCTTGGTTCCAGAGTTGCTGGGTCGGGAAATGAGAACACACAAGCAACAGGGCATACACTTTTATTTTGAGAAGAACAAATTATAGAAATCTAACGTATTACACATAATCTGATTATAGTAATCATTATATACTGTATAAGTGTATATGTAATTATAGTTGTATATTTTTGTATATGGGTAATATATATAATTTTTATTGTGTCAAATATTTGAAATCTGGGGACTTGCAGCTTATAAAAGAAAAAGTCATTAATTTTAGGAATTTTCCAAGATGTTCATTAAACTATGCCATACATAAACTGATTGTACAGAAGTGGGGAGAAAGGTAAAATTTAGCACTGTAATCAGATAATCTTATTTTCCTTTTATTAAAAATAGATTCTTTTCTCATATAATATATCCTGTTATGTTTCCTTCCCTTTATTCCTTCCAGTTTCTCCACACAGCCACTCCCATCCCAATCCATCCCCTTTCTGTCTCTCATTAGAAAAGAACAAGCTTCTAAGAGATAATAACAAAATAGAACAAAATAAAATATAGAAAGATAAACAAAAAATATCACATTGAAGTTGGACAAGACACACCAACACAAGGGAAAAAAACCCAAGATAAGACACATGAATCAGAGGTCCACTCCTTCACACACACATTCAGGAATTCTATAAAACACTAAACTGGAAATCCTAATATGTATACAGAGGGCCTGGTGCAGACACATGCAGGCTCTGTGCATGTTGCTTCAATCTCTGAATTCATATGAGCTTCCATCATGGTGACTTACAGGGTCTTATTTTCTTGGCATCTCCTATCCTTTCTGGCTCTTATATTCTTTCTGCCTCTTCTTCCTTATGGTTCCCTGAGCTATGGGAGGAGGGATTTTATGAAGCTATCTCACTTAGGGCTGAGTGTTCAAAGGTCTCCTGCTTTCTGCATAATGTCTGGTTTTCAGTCTCTGTATTTATTTTCATCTGCTGCGGAAGGAAGCTTCTCTGATGATGGCTGAATAAGGTATTGACAGCAGAATATCATTAGGAGTTACTTTATCATTATGTTTTGTTTATTTGTTTGTTTGCAGATTCATTTACATCTATCTATTCTATTTCTCTTTCTCTTTCCTAATGAGACCTACCTTGTCCCCTCTAGTCCTTTACTCTATACTCACCCTCTGTGGTTCTTTGGATTGTATCTTAGTTATCATTGACTTCACAGCTATTATATACAAATAAGCAAATACATACCATGATTCTCTTTCTGGGTCTGAAATACTTCACTAATAATGATTGCTTCTAGTTCCATCCATTTACTTGAAAATTTCATCATGTCATTTCTTTTAAAGGCTGAATAATGCTCCATTGTGTATATGTACCACATTTTTGTTATCCATTCTTCTGTTGAGGGACATCTAGGTTGCTTTCAATATTGGTTTTAATAGAGCAACAATGAACATGGTTGAGCTAAAGTCTCTGGTAGGATGAAACATCCTTTGGGTATATTTTCAAGAGCAGTTTTAGCTGGGTCTTGAGGTATATGAAAAAACAGTCCCGAGGAACCATCATACTGATTTCCATAGTGGTTATAAAATTTGCACTCTCACCAGCAATGGATGAGTATTCCCCTTTCTCCACACCCTTGCTGTCACTTGATTTATTGATTTTACCCATTCTTACAAGTGTAAGATGAAATCTCGAAGTAGTTTTAATTTGTACTTCCCTTATGGCTAAGAATGTTGAACATTTCTTTAAGTGTTTCTCAGCTATTTGATATTCTTCTGTTGAGAATTCTCTGTTTAAATCTGTACCCCATCTTAACTAAGTTATTTATTTTTTAGATATCTAGTTTCTTTTAAGTTCTTTATGTATTTGGATATTAGCCCTCTAGCAGATCTGTAGTTACGTCTATGAATTAATTTCATACTCAGTTACTTTCCTGTAAGTGTTCGTTAGCTGTAGTTGGAATTTTCTTTGGGTTACCAAATAGCTCCCAAATAACAACATGGAGATTTTTTATTAATTATGAAAGCTTGGTCTTTAGCTTATGCTTGTCCCACTTACTCTTATAACTTAATTTAACCTGTTTCTAGTCATCTAAATTTTGCCCCAGGGCATTTTACCTTTCTTTCATTCTGTATATCCTGCTTTACTGTTTCCTCAGTGTCTGGATGGCTGGCCCCTGCCATTTCCCTGATATCGCTTTCTTCCATTGTCTCCCTCTGTCCCTGTGTAGATCATCCTTTTACTTAGTCTCTCTGCCTATACCTATACCTCCTTCCTAGCTATTGGCCATATAGCTTTTTATTAGACCAATCAGATATCCTTAGGCAGTCAAGGTAAACAAATGCAAGACATCTTTACATAGTTAAGAAAATATTCTGTAAACAAATGTAACACATCTTTACATAGTTAAACTAATATTCCACAACATTTCCCCATTTTTCTAAATAAAAAGTAAAGGTTTTAACTTTAATACAGTAAAACTATATAAATTAAAATTTAGTAGAACCAAATTATCAAGTAAGAATTACATTTACAATATTCAGTCCATTTACATTTGCCAAATTCAGAGAAAATTCTCCATTGTCTATCCTATCTTGATGAGTCCAAAGTTTTGTACCTAATTTACTTTCTGTCCTAACTTGTATTATGAACCCAAAACTATATTTTCAAACCTCAAAACATTTTCTTATACAAACAATTTATGCTTTTATTTCTCTCCACTTTATATGCTTTATACCTATTCTGTGAGCTTCTTTTTTGAATTTGGTAACAAGGAAAACAATAACTATAACTATCTCATCTTCAACTCCATCAGAGACCCGAGAAGGATATAGTATTACCTGAGTAAACAGGATGTACAGAGCAAGCAACTTCCAAAACTATAGAAATGACAGAAGCATCTGGCTGCCTGGACAGTTACCCACGGTTCCCCTGCAATGTTGGGGCATCTATCTTCTAGATAGATATTTGTCTAGAATATCTGACAGACTTTTCTTTGAAGCAAGAATTTTGAAGAACTGTTCCACTTTGCTTTGGGAAAGTTTGGCAGTCATTTTCCTTTGTGTCCTGATTGTACAGTTTATACAATATACTGTCAGTAGTCTAAGCAAGGGAAGTTTCTTGCCCAAATGGCTAGCTTTGCCACAATGAAAGCAAACTCTATAAGGAGGTTCTTTGATGCCATCATCCTTTTATGAAGTAGATTGGTACTGCTAGGAGCAGATGTGTCTCACTTTCATGAAAAACCTTAGGTTATTAAAAATCTTAAGTGCCATATTCTGTAAGTCTCTTAAGCATTTGAAGATCACTTATCTAAAATGTATCAGTTTAACCTTGAAAATGTACCTAACATGATTACAAGTTTGATTGTTATAGATAACTAACTACTAACCCACATTTCTTAATTATCCTAAACAGTTTGTAATAATAGCTTTCAAGGACTAGAACTTTATATTATATTTTAAAATGAGCTACATAGTTATAGTACCTTAAACTAGAGTAGAAATATATATATATATTATATATATATATATTTATGGTATAACAAAAATGACCTTAAATTTGTACCAATATGCAAAAATCCATACCAATGTACAATATTTGAGATGAATAGTTGTCTTTTTCTCCTATATTTCTACATCCCCACTAAATGATGATAAACATCCATAACCCACCAAATGACCCAAAACCACCCACCCCACCTCTTGGGAATGTGAATATTGTGTTCTCCTGACTGCTTTCTGTTGTCTGGGGGCAACAGCATCCACAGCAGACCTGAGAAAATACAGATAATGATCAAATCCTAAGAAAACTAGCTGTAATCTGCTGTGCAGTCTCATTGCAATGGGAAAGTGAAAGGACCATCTGAAGGCCTGGCTAGAATAGTCTGCAAAGCTGATCATCTCAACTAACAGCCTTGAAGTCAATCTGAATGCAGATCTCTGAGGAAGCTGCAACAGAGGCACTCTGAAAGCCTGGATCACCTGGCCGCCAATCATCATGGGTTCCTGGTTCCTTTGCTCTGAAAACAAATAAACTTTCAAAAGTAACATATCTATCTCCATTAACACAAGTATGGACTGTGCGGTATACACAAGTCAGCCAAAGACAATTTTTTATTTTATGTTTGAGCAAGTAAAAGACATTTGTTAACTTTATAAGTTTGTTTGGACTGTGTAACCAAACCACTCTCCATGCCATATGAAAGGATGACATGTAACAATAAGTCATGAGGACTCCGTAACCAACAAGATTTATCATGTCTCATCCAGTGTCAGAGCTGTTTTCATGTCAAGGCATCAACATATATGTCACCTGTTTTGTAGATTTTCTAGGTTTATTTCTTTATGTCTGTAGACAAAATTTTCAGGTGTTCCCCCTCAATCAAATCTGGTATCTATTAATTTTGAAGGAATCCACAGTCTTTCATTTCCTGTAAAAAAAAATCCTAACCTCTTCCCCAATCCAATACATTTCTGAATTCCATTTTTAAGTTAAGACATCCCTAAAGTATCTAGGCTGGTTGAATTCAGCAATCTAACAATCCAATGTCTCTGAGCAACTATGGTTCACTTATGAGCATTCAAAAAATTCAAAGTCAGCAAAGCACCACACAGGATCCAGACTCTTTGTGTATTTCTTACTGTTACATGGCTTATTCTTTTTTTATATTACTTTATTCTTTCTTTAATGACTATTATTTTTTTAAACTTTGTTTTTTATATGACTGTCTCTATCCATTTTCTTTTTTTTTTTTTCTTAAATACCTACACACATTTTCAAACACAATATAACCTGTTCAGAATTTTTTTTCAGTCTGGACCTGCTTTACTATGTATCTGTAGAGTTCTCTGACCCTGTGAGCCAAACCTTAAATTCACTGAGTGGCTTAGTGCCGGCAGCTGGCTTTATCCTACTCAGGTCCCTTACAGCTGAGCTTTATACCTCATGGGCCTGGCCTAAAGCTCTTTTTAACTGGGAGCTGCATTTAAACAGGAGCTGCATTAAGCTGCTCCATCTCTATGAAGCACTGTTCAGTCATTTTTATTTAGCTTGTTGTTTCTACTTAACATATTGGCTGCTCAAGTGCTCGATGTATGCCCTACATAGAAATATCTGCCCTGATTTTGGTACTAATTTGCTTTAAGAGTTCCATTGTGGAATTTTTTAAGTCACTTATGTATATATCATATCATTTGCACATAAAATATTTTGACTTCTTCCTTTCCAATTTGTGTCTTTGCCATTCAGAGGAGCTTTTCAATTTCACAAGGTCCCATTTATTAGTTGTTGATCTTAATGCCTTCATTAATGATGTTCTGTTCAGAAAGTTTTCTCCTGTGCAAATGAGTTCAAGGCTATTTCCCACGTTATCTTCTATCAGATTAAGTGTACCAGGTTTTATGTTGAAGTCTTTGATCCATTTGGAGTTGTGTTTTGTGCAGAGTGATAGGCATGGATCTATTTGGATTCTTCTTTATGCAATCATTCAGTTTGAACAGCACCAATTATTAAAGGTGCATCCCCCTCACACTCCAGTGAGTGTTTCTGACTTCTTTATAAAAATCCAAATGTCCATAGGTGCATGAATTTATTTCTGGGTCTTCAATTCAATTTCATTGATCAACATACCTGTTTTTGTGCCAATACCACAACATTTTTATTACTGTGTCTCTGTAGTGCAACTTAAAATCAGGGGTGATGAGACCTATGCAGTTCTTTTATTACTCAGGAATGTCTGAGATACCCTTTTTTGTTAGTTTGTTTTGTGTGTTTTCAAATGAAACTGAAAATTGTTCTTTCAAGATCTGTGAAGGATCGTGTTGGAATTTTGACACAGATTGCATTGAATATATAGATTGTTTTTGGTAGAATGACCATTTATATTAATTACTATACTGATCCATAAACATGGAATATCTCTCCATCTTCTGATATCCTCTTCAATTTCTTCAATGTCTTGGAGTTTTTATCATACATGTCTTTTACTTCCTTAGTTAGTTAACCCAAGATATTTTATATTATTTACGGTTATTGTGAAAGGTGCTGTTCCCCTGCTTTCTTTCTCAGTCTATTTGTGCATAGGAAGGCTAGTGGTTTTACTGAGTTAATTTTATATCCAGCTAATTTGCTGATTATCATCTATAGGAGTTTCCTTGTGGAAATTTATGAGTCACTTATGTGTACTATCATATTATCTGAAAATAAAGATACTTTAACGTCTTTCTCTCCAATGTGTAACCCTTTCATCTCCTTCAATTGTCTTGTTGCTCTAGCTAAGATTTCAAGTACTGTATTGAATAGGTAATACAGACAGTGGACAACCTTGTCTTGTTCCTGATTTTAGTGGAATTGCCATGAGTTGCTCTCCATTTAATTTAATGTTGGCTGTGGACTTGCTGTATGTTGCTTTTATTATGTTCAGGTGTGTCCTTTGTATCCCTAATCTCTCCAGGATTTTTATCATGAAGGGATGTTGGATTTTGTCAAAGGCCTTTTCTGTATCTAATGAGATAACCATTTGGTGATTATATTGTTTATCTTTTTTTTGCATTCTTTTTTACTAAAATTTTTTCATTCATTCCACATACCAACCACAGATTCCCCTTCATCCCTCCTTCCACTCCTCTCAGTCTTTCCCCCTAACGCACCCGCCATCCCCTCCACTGAAAAGTTATGGCCTCCCATGGGGAGTCAGCAAAGCCCAACACATTCAGTGAAGGCAGATCCAAGCCACTTGCCCTGCATCAAGGCTGTGCAAGGTATCCCACCATCGGCAATGGGGTCACCCTGCATCAAGGCTATGCAAGGTATCCCACCATAGGCAATGGGGTCCAAAAAGCCAGTTCATGCACCAGGGATAGAGCCTATTCCCGCTGTCAGGGGCCCCTCAAACAGATCAAGATCCAAAACTGTCTTGTCCATGTAGAAGGCCCTGTCCAGTCCTATGCAGGCTCCACAGCTGTCAGTCCAAAGCTCATGAGTTCCCACTAGCTTGGTTCAGTTGTATCTGTAAGTTTCCCCATCATGGTCTTGATGCCCCTTGCTCACAGAATCTCTCCTCCCTCTCTTTGATTGAACTTCTGGAGCTTGGCTTGGTGCTTGGCCATGACTCTCTGCATCTGTGTCCATCAGTTACTGGATGAAGGTTGTATGATGACAGTTATGGCATCCACCAATCTAATCATCTGGGTAGGCAAGATCAGGCACCCCCTCCCCTCCACTCCACCACTGCTAGTAGTCTAAGCTGGGGTCATCTCTGTGGATTCTTGGGAACTTCCCTCACAACAGGTTTCTCCCTATCCCCATGATGTCTCCCTTTATTAAGATATCTCCCTCATTGCTCTCCCAGTCAGCTCCATTACAGCGTAACCATCCCATTCCCCCATGCTCCCATTATCCATCCCCTACCCTACATTGCCCCCTTCAGCCCCAGATTACTCAGGATATCTCATCTATTTCCTCTTACCAGGGCAATCCATGCATTCCTCTTAGGGTCCTCCTTGTTACCTAGGTTCTCTGGAGGTATGGGTTGTAGTCTGGTTATCCTTTGCTTTATATCTAGTAACTAATGAGTGAGCACACACGATGTTTGTCTTTCTGAGTCTGGGTTACCTCACTCAGAATGATATTTTCTAGTTCCATCAATATGCTTGCAAACCTCATGATGTCATTGTTTACTACTGAGTAGTATTCCATTGTGTATATGTACCATAATTTCCTTTATCTATTATTTTGTTGAGGGGAATCTAGGTTGTTTCCAGGTTCTGGCTATTATGAATAATGCTGCTATGAACATAGTTAAGCAAGTGTCTTTGTGGTATGAATGTGCATTCCTTGAGTATATGCCCGGGTAGTATTATTGGGCCTTGAGGTAGATTGATTCCCAATTTTCTGAGAAACTGCCATACTGATTTCCAAAGTGGCTGTATGAGTTTTCATTCCCACCAACAGTGTAGAAGTCTTCCTCTTGCTCCAATTCCTCTCCAACATAAGCTGTCATCAGTGTTTTTGATCTTAGACATTCTGACAGGTGTAAGATGG
This sequence comes from Peromyscus aztecus, assembly GCA_902168405.1. Classification (NCBI taxonomy): domain Eukaryota; kingdom Metazoa; phylum Chordata; class Mammalia; order Rodentia; family Cricetidae; genus Peromyscus; species Peromyscus aztecus. Next base: position 10,774 of record CABHPQ010117305.1, on the reverse strand, counting down.
TATCTCAGAGTCATTTTGATTTACATTTCTCTGATGGTTATGGATGTTGAACAATTCCTTAAAAATATTTTGGTCATTTGAGATTTCTTCTGTTGGGAATGCTCTGTTTAGCTCTGTAGCCCATTTTTAAATTGGATTGTTTGGTATTTTGATGTCTAGTTTCTTGAGTTCTTTATGTACTTTGGAGATCAGCTCTCTGTCAGATGTGGGGTTAATGAAGATCTTTTCCTATTCTGTAGACTGTTGTTTTGTCCTATTTACTGTGTTCTTTGCCTTATAGAAGCTTCTCAGTTTCAGGAGGTCCCATTTATTGATTGTTGCTGTCAGTATCTGTGTTACTGGTGTTATATGTAGGAAGTGGTCTCCTGTGCCAATATGTTCAAGGCTACTTCCTACTTACTTATGGTGATATTTCATTTGTACTGAAATGTGATTTTATTTGTATATTAATAAATAAAGTTGCCTGGGGGGTCAGAGCTAACAGCAAGTCATAGCAGAAGCCTGGCAGTGGTGGTGCACACCTTTAATCCTGATCACATGACAGGCAGATTTCTGTGTGTTCAAGGATACAGCCAGCATGGAGACACACACCTTTAATCTCAATACCAACCATAGAAGACCTGGAGGTCTGTATAGACAGCCAGTGACAAGGAGGTCATGTGGTTGGGTTTACAACCAATGAGAAGGAAGAACAGAAAGTCAATAAAAAGACAGATACACAGGAAGTAGGTCTCTTTCTGAGGGGAAGGACAATAGAGGCAGTAAAGGGTAAGAAAGGATTTTTAGTATCAGCTCTTAGCTACTGCTCTGACCTCTTGGACTTTTAACTCTGCACTTGGCTCTGTGTTTCTTATTTAATAAGACTGCTGCATCTACACTTTCTCTTCTATCAGGTTTAGTTTAACTGGATTTATGCTGAAGTCTTTGATCAACTTGGACTTGAGTTTTGTACATGGCTATAGATATGGATCTATTTGCAATCTTCTACATGTTGACATCCAGTTGTGCCAGCACCATTTGTTGAAGATGTTTTCTTTTTTCCATTGTATGGTCTTGGCTTCTTTGTGAAAAATCAGATGTTCATAGGTGTGTGGATTAATATCAGGGACTTCAATTTGATTCCATTGGTCCATATGTCAATTTTTATGCCAATACCAAGCTATTTTTAATACTATAGCTCTAGAGTAGAGTTTGAGGTCAGAGATGGTGCTACCTCCAGAAGTTACTTTTTTTGTACAGGATTGTTTTGACTGTCTTGGGTTTTTTGTTTTTCCATATGAAGTTCGAAGTCTGTGTAGAATTGTGTTGGGATTTTGATGGAGATTGCATTGAATCTGTAGTTTACTTTTGGTAAGATTGCCATTTTATTATGTTGATTCTACCTACTCATAAGCATAGGAAATATTTCCATTTTCTGATATTTTCTTCAATTTCTTTCTTCAAAGACTTAAAGTTCTTTTCATACACATCTTTCACTTGCTTAGTTAGAGTTACTCCAATGTATTTTATATTATTTGTGGGTATTGTGAAGACTGATGTTTCTCTGAATTCTTTCTCAGTGCATTTATTATTTGTATATTGGATAGCTACTGATTTTTTTGAGGTAGTCTTTTATCCAACCATGTTGCTGAAGGTGTTTATCAGCTGTAGAAGTTCCCTGGTAGAATTTTTGGGGTCACTTATGTGTACTATCATGTTATCTGTAAATAGTGATACTTTGACTTTTTTCTTTCCAATTTGTATCCCCTTGATCTCTTTTTGTTGTCTTTTCGCTCTAGCTACAACTTCGAGTACTATATTGAATAGATATGAGAACTGATGGACTTGTCTTGTTCTCAATTTTAGTGGAATCACTTTGAGTTTCTCTCCATTTAATTTGATGTTGGCTGTCAGCTTGCTGTAAATTGCCTTTATTATGTTTTGGTATGTTTCTTGCATTCCTTATCTCTCCAAGACCTTTATCATGAAAGGGTGTTAGATTTTGTCAAAGGATTTTTCAGCATCTAATGAGGTTACCATGTGGTTTTTTTCTTTCAGTTTGTTTATGTGGTGGATTACATTGACAGATTTTCATATGTTAAGCCATCCATGCATCTCTGGAATGAAGCTTACTTGATTATGGTGGATGATCTTTTAGATGTGTTCTTGAAATCTGTTTGCCAGTATTTTATTGAGTATTTTTCCATCAATGTTCATGAGGGAGATTGGTTTGTAATTATCTTTCTTTGTTGCATGTTTGTGTGGTTTGGGTATAAGGGTAACTGTAGCCTCATAAAAAGAGTTCAGCAGTGTTTCTTTTGATTCAATTGTGCAGAACAGTCTGAAGAGTATTGGTATTAGCTCTTCTTTGAAATTCTGGTAGATTTCTGTGCTGAAACCATCTGGTACTAGACCTTTTTGTGGTTGGGAGATTTTTAATGACAGTTTCTATTTCCTTAGGGGTTATAGGTCTATTTAAATTGTTTATCTAGTATTGATTTAATTTGGGTATGTAGTACCTATCCAGAAAATTATGCATTTATTTTGGATTTTCTAATTTTGTGGAGTATAGGTTTTTGAAGTATGACCTGATGTTTCTCTGGCTTTCCTCATTGTCTGTTATGTCTCCCTTTTCATTTCTGAATTTGTTAATTTGGATGCTCTCTCTCTCTGCCTTTTGGTTAATTTGGATAAGGACTTGTCTATCTTGTTGATTTTCTCAAAGAACCAACTCTTTGTTTTATTGATTCTTTGGATTGCTGTCTTTGTATTTATTGAATTGATTTCAGCTCTCAATTTGATTATTCCCTGGTGTCGATTCCTCCTGGGTGAGTTTGCTTCTTTTTGTTCTAGAGCTTTCAGTTGTGCTGTTATGACACTAGTGTGAGATTTCTCCAACTTCTTTATGTGGGCATTTAGAGCTATGAATTTTCCTCTTAGCACTGCTTTCATAGTGTCCCATAAGTTTGGATAAGTTGTACATTCATTTTCATTGAATTCTAGGAAATCTTTAATTTCTTTCTTATTTCTTCCTTGACCGTTTGGTGATTCATTTGGGCATTGTTCAGTTTCCATGATATTGTAGGCTTTCTGTAAATTTTGTTGTTGTTGAAATCTAACTTTAATCCATGGTGGTCTGATAAAATATAGGAGGTTACTATTTTTTTCATAATTTTTTTGTATCTGTTGAGATTTGCTTTGTGATTGAGCATGTGGTCAGTTTTAGAGAAGATTATATGGGGTGCTGAGAAGAAGGTATATTCTTTTGTGTTAAGGTGGAATGTTCTGTACATATCTATTAAGTCTATTTGAGTCATAACTTCTGTTAGTTTCCTTATTTCTCTGTTAAGTTTCAGTCTGGCAAATCTTCCCAGTGGTGAGAGTGGGGTGTTGAAATCTCCCACTACTAGTGTGTGGGGTTTGAGTGAGAGTTAATATTTAGTAATGTTTCTTTTACAAATGCGGGTGCCCTTGTATTGGGGCGTAAATGTTCAGAATTGAGACTTCATCTTGGTGGATTTTCCCTGTGATAATTATGTAATGCCCTTCCCAATCTCTTTTGATTGATTTTAGTTTGAAGTATATTTTACTAGATATTAGGATATCTACACCAGCTTGCTTCTTAAGTCCATTTGATTGGAAAATCTTTTCCCAGTCTTTTACTCTGAGGTAATATCTGCCTTTAAAGTTGAGGTTTGTTTCTTCTATGCAGTAGAAGGATGGATCCTGTTTTCATATCCATTCTGTCAGCCTTTGTCTTTTTATAGGAGAATTGAGTCCATTGATGTTAATGGATATTAATGACCATTGATTGTTAATTCCTGTTATTTTTTGTTGGTAGTGTTGTGTGCTTCTCTTCTTTGGTATTTGTTGGCATGGAATTATCTATTGCCTGTATTTTCATGGTTGTATCTAACTTCCTTAGGTTGGATTTTTCCTTCTAGTGCTTCCTGTAGGGCTGGATTTGCAGATAGGTATTGTTTAAATTTAGTTTTATCATGGAATATTTTGTTTATTCCATCTATGTTGATTGAGAGTTTTGCTGGATATAATAGTCTAGGTTGGTATCCATGGTCTCTTAGTGTCTGCATAACATCTATTCAAGACCTTCTAGCTTTAGAGTCTCCATTGAGAAGTCAGATGTTATTCTGATAGGACTGCCTTTATATGTTACTTGGCCTTTTTCCTTTGCAGCTCTTAATGTTTTTTCTTTATTCTGTATGTTTAGTTGTTTGATTATTATGTGGCAAGGGGTCTTTCTTGTGGATCCAGTCTATTTGGTGTTCCATAAGCTTCTTGTACCTTTATAAGCATTTCCTTATTTAAGTTGGGAAATTTTTCTTTTATGATCTTGTTGAGTATATATTCTGTGCCGTTGAGTTGGTATTCTTCTCCTTCTTCTGTCCCTATTATTCTTAGATTTGGTCTTTTCATGGTGTCCCAAATTTCCTGGATGTTTTTTGTTATGACTTTTCTGGCTTTAGTGTTTTCTTTAACTGATGAATCTATTTCCTCTATTATATCTTCAACACCAGAGATTCTCTCTTCCATCTCTTGCATTCTGTTGGTTATGCTTTCATCTGTAGTTCCTGTTTGTTTACTCAGATTTTCCATTTCCAGCCTTCCCTCAGTTTGTGTCTCTTTATTTCCTTTATTTCAGTTTTCAAATCTTGTATTTTTTCATTCACCATTTAATTGCTTTTTCTTGACTTTCTTTAAAGGATTTATTGATTTCTTTCAATTTTTTTCTTTTGTTCAATTCTTTAAGGGTAGTTTTCATTTCCTCTTTAAAAACTTCTATCATCTTCTTAAAGTCATTTTTAAGGTCTATTTTTTTCTGGTCTTCTGCTTTGCGATGTTTAGGTCTTGCTGATGTAGCACCACTAGGTTCTGATGGTGCCATATTGTTCTTTCTGTTGTTGACTGTATTTTTGCACTGGCATCTACCCATCTCTTCCTCTACTCCATGCAAGTGCTGTCTGTGTCTGAGGGAGTCTCTTTTGTTCCAGTTGATACTCTTGGTCTAATGGGAGCTCTTGGTCTAATCTGGGCTCTTGGTCCAATCTGTTCCCAATCAGTGCAGGTTGGGCTTATATATCTGGTTTTCACTGGTGTTGCGGGGGCTGTTTTCTTGGGAGGGGGCAGGGAAAGGGGCAGCTTGCAGGTCCCTGGGGCTCCAATGGCTTGAGGGAGGTACACAGGATGTGTCCCCGCAGTCTAGGGGCTAGGGACCTAGTCTGCCCAGTCTGGAGATGGGGCCTTACCTGTTCCCAATTGGTGCAGGGTGTGCTTATGTCTCTGATTTTCACTGGTGTTACAGGGGGGGGCTGTTTTCTTTGCGAGCAGGTGGGAGAAGAGGCAGCTGACTGGTCTCTGGGGCTCCAATGGCTGTTCTCAATGGCTACAGGGTGTGCTTATATCTCTGATTTTCACTGGTGTTGCAGGGGGCTGTTTTCTTGGCAAGGGGGCAGGGAAAGGGCAGCACATTGCCCTCAGCTTTGGTTTTCTTTATTGATTCTATTGTCACTTTCAGACTTGAACTGTTTCATTTACTTCCTTCCACTGTTTGTTTGTTTAGTTTCTTTAAAGGACTTATGCATTCCATCTTTAAGTACCCCTGTCATATTCCTAAGGGCTATTTTAAGGTCTTTTTATTGTGCTTCAGCCATGTTGTGTTACTCAGAGCCTGCTGTGACAGTGTTGCTGGGCTCTAGTGGAGACATATAGTTCTGGCTGTAATTGCTTGTGCTTTTATTCTGACATCTAGGCATCAGGAATTGGGAAAACTGTAATTCTATTTGCTGATATCTGGTTCTGTTTTTGTTGGTTGGGTGTTTTATTTCTTGGTTTCTGCTTCATCTCTGGTTCTAGAAGAGTGTGTTGGCTGTCTGTTTTTTTGGTAGGAAATTCTTCAGGGATCCCGATAGCTGTGGCTTTTGGGAGTTCCAGGTAAAATGAATTTCTAGGCATTGTGAGATGACACTTAGGAATAAGGATGGGCAGGTGGTAGAAGACTGAGGGAGGGTCATTGGAGGGAGAAAAGAAAAGTATTTACCAGGATCTGCTTAGTTAATTTCCTGGGAATAGGGTTAGGGTTGAGGTGAGGCCAAAGCAGAAGTTGTGCTACAGTGCTGGAGATGAGACTGGGCTTGGAGGGAAGGAGGAAGAGGTGAAGATTTATAGTTAGCCTGCTTGCTGCTGTGGTTAGAGTGGACTGTGGGTTCCAAGGGAAATGCTGGTTGAAGTTGGACAAAGCAATGGGTTGGGGAAAGAAAGTTTGGAAGGAAAGATTGTGTTATCCATTGAAGATGTGTGTATGTGTGGGGGGAAAGGGAGACTACAGAAAGTGTTCTTTTGCAGGACTGCGGTGTGTATGTTGGGTCTCTGCAAACTCTAAGACCAGCAGAGTGTTGATCTGACTGATCTAAGAAGGAAGTCTGATTCAACATGACTCAGTAACCAGTTCTCTGTATGCATACTAGAAATGAAAGGGCACCCACATTTGTAAAAGAAGCATCACTAAAACTTAAATCACAGAGAACCCAACACATTAATGAAGGCATAAGTTTTCTCTGGTCCCGCCCAGTCCCACGGTCCCACAGCTGCTTATAAAACAATCACTCATAGGCTTAATATTATTTACAAACTGTACAGCCTATGACAGGCTTCTTGCTAGCTAGCTCTTATAGCTTAACTCAGCACATAACTACTAATCTATGTATTGCCACATGTTCCGTGCCTTTACCTGTGTCCCATTACATGTTCCTTGGATGGTGGTTTGGCATCTCCCTCACCTCTGCCTTTCTTCTTCTTGTCTCTCTACTGGATTTCCTGTCTGGCTATGACCTGACTTGCCATAAGCCAGAGCAGCTTCTTTGTTTACCAATCATAGCAACACAGATTCAAAACATACAGAAAGACTTCCCATAGCACATTAATTGTGGGAGACTTCTACATCAAGCTCAGCAATGAACAGGTTGTCCAGACAGAAAGTAAACAAAGAAATAATGGAACTAGCAGATGTTATGACTTAAATGTACCTAATAGATATCTACAGAACTTTTCACCCTAACACAGAACAATATACCTTTTAAGCATCTCATGGAGCCTTCTGCAAAATTAACCATGTACTCAGTCACAAAGCAAGTCTCAACAGACTGAGATAAACCCCTGTATCCTAACAGACTACCATGGATTAAATTTGAATTTCAACAAGAATAGAAACAAAAGAAAGCATACACACTCATAAAAAAATGAACAACTGTCTACTGATTTGCCACTGGATCAAGGCAGAAGTAAAGAATGAAATTATAGAACTCAATGAAAATGAATGCACAACATATCCAAACTTATGGGACATGATGAAAGTAGTGCTAAGAGGAAAGTTAACAGCACTAAATGCCTGCATAAAGAAATTAGAGTGATTTTATACCAGTGACTTAACAGTACACCTGAAAGATTTAGAACAAAAGGAAGCAAAGACATAAAAGAGGAATAGATGGCAGGAAATAATCAAACTGAGGGCTGAAAGCAATAACATAGAAACAAAGAGAATAATACATAGAATCAATGAAATGAAGAGTTGGTTCTTTGAGAAACTCAACAAGATAGACAAATCCTTACCCAAACTAATAAAAGGCATGGAGAATAACCAAGTTAACAAAACCAGAAGAGAAAAAGGGGACATAACAATAGACATCTAAGAAATTCAAAGAATTATAAGGTCATACATCAAAAACCTATACTCTAAAAAAATTGGAAAATCTAAAAGAAATGGACATTTTTCTTTATAGATAACACTTACCAAAGTTAAATCAAGATCAGAGAAATAATTTAAATAGAACTATATCACCCAAGGAAATAGAATCAGTCATTAAAAGTCTCCCAACCAAAAAAGCCCAGAGCCAGTGGGTTTCAGTCCACAATTCTAACAGACCTTCAAAGAAGAGCTAATATCAATACTCCTCAAATAATTCCACAAAGCAGAAACAGAGGAGACATCATGAGATTCATTCACGAGTCCACAGTCACACAGATACCCAAACCGCACAAAGACTCAACAAAAAGAGAATTACAGACCAATCTCCCATATGGAGATAGATGCAAAAATACTCAATAAAGTACTGGCAAACTGAATCCAAGAACACATCAAAAAGATCAACCACTATAACTAAGTAGACTTCATCCCAGAGATGCAGTGATGGTTCAATATAAGAAAATCTGTCAATGTAATCCACCATATAAACAAACAGAAACAACAACAAAAACACATGATCATCTCATTACATGCTGAAAAAACTTTTGACAAAATCCAACACCCCTTCATGATAAAAGATTTGGAGACATCAGGGATACAAGAGACATATCTAAACAAAGTAAAAGCAATATACCAATAGCCAACATCAAATTAAATGAAGAGAAACTCAAAGGCATTCCACTAAAATCAGGAACATGACAAGGCTATCCACTCTCTCCATAGTTATTCAATATAGTACTTGAAGTTCTAGCTAGAATAATAAGACAACAAAAGGAGATCATAGGGGTACAAATTGGAAGGGAAGAAGTTAAAGTATCATCATTTGCAGATGATATTTTACTATACATAAATGACCCAAAACTTGGACCAGGGAACTTCTACAGCTGATAAAGAGTTTCACCAAAGTGGTTGGACACAAGAATAACTAAAAAAATTAGTTGGCCTTCTACATACAAATGACAAAGGAGCCAAGAAAGAAAGCAAGGAATCAACACTTTTTACAATAGCCACAAATAATATAAAATATCTTGGTGTAACTCTAATCAAGAAAGACCTGTATGATAAGAACTTCAAGTCATTGAAGAAAGAAATTGAAGAAGATATCAGAAGATGGAAAGACCATCCATGCTCAGGGATCTGTAGGAGTAACATAGTAAAAATGACTATCTTTCCAAAAGCAATCTACAGATTCAATACAATCCCCATTAAAATCCCCAAATGATTCTTTACAGACCTTGAAGGAATAATACTCAACTTCATATGAAAAAACCAAAAGGACAGGATGTCACACCTCTAACACTGGCTGGAGCACCAGGACACAGATGTTGGATTGCTCAGAGACCTAGGATAGAACCAAATATGCCTGGAGAAAAAAATGTCAATGCAATGATGCCTAATGATATTCTACTATACTCATAGAATGGTGCCTAGCCCAAAAGTCATCATAGGGGCATCATTTAGTAACTGTTGGAAACAAATGCAGAGATCCATGTCAAATATTGGGGCAGGGAATCCTTTTGAAGAGAGGGAGGAAGGATTGTAGGAGCTTGACTGGGTAAAGGACATCAGAAGAAAACCCCACAGAATCAACCAACCTGGGCTCATAGGAGCTCAAAGAGACTGACTAACAACCAGGGAGCATGCATGAGACTGACCTAGCCCCTCTGCATATATGTGACAGTTGTATAACTTGGTCTTCTTGTAAGACTCCTAACAGTGGGATCAAGGGCTGTCTCTGACATTTCTGCTGGCTTTTGGGGCTCTATTCCTTATACTAGGTGGCCTTGCCCAGCCTTAATACAAGAAGAAGCATTAGTCTTACTGTGGTGGTATTTTCTTTGTGCTTTAATAAAATTTGCCTGGAGATCATGGGAAAAAGCAAGCCATTTTAAGTAAACATAGAAGTCAGGCAGTGGTAGCACATGCCCTTAATCCTATCACTTAGCAGGCAGGATCTCTGTATGTTCAAGGCGACACTAGGGAACAGAGCTATGTGTGGTGACACATGCCTTTAATCTTAGTACCAAGCATGAGACCTGGAGGTCTGTACAGACACACAGAAATTGACAGACCTGCATAGGAAGAGGAAGTGAGGTAGTTGGGCTAAGAGACCTCATGAAAGGGCAGAACAGCAAGGCAATAAAGGCATGGGTAGACAGGAAATAACTTGCATTTGGAAGCTGCAGAGTTGGTGAGGTGAGGTTGGCTAGTGGCTTTCCCTATTTCCCTGATCTCTAAGGCTTTCACTCCTATATTTGACTCCTTGTTTTTTATTTAATAAGACCATTTTAGAAATTCATCTACATCTTACTACAACTTTCTATATTGTGTTGATATCCATAGGAGGCCTGCCCTTTTCTGAATAGAAACAGAGGTGGAGTAGATATGGGGTGGGGAGGCAGAAGGGAGGTGATGGGAGGGAGGGGAAACTGACTAGGATATTAAATAAATAAATAAAAGTTTTAAAAACAGAATTAAAAATATGACAAATACCTTTCAGAAATTGAAAGTAAAATAAAAAACAAATTTGAGAACAAAGATTAAAAATAGGTACCATATCAAAAGAGCCATTTCCCCCCTCCAGAAACCTGTAATGATTGAAATAAAGTATATTTTTTTCCTTTCAAAAAAATAACTGGATATAACTGCTTAAAGACTTGAGATAACTATTGTTTTAGTTTGAACAAAGAGCTATAGCAATTTTGCCATGAAGAAAAATATAAAACAAAACAACCAAAAACCCTAAAGCATAATGCAATACTACAACAAAACCCACTTAAATAAAGAAACAAAAACATAAAACAATAAGTTTTACAAGGTCCATTTTTTGTCAAGTAAATTTCTTTGTAATCACTAATAGAATATGACATTAGGACCATTCATTATTCCACAGGAGTAGTAAAGTAAAAACTTTAGTCTTTACATATTTTACATGGGCCTACTACATGTATTTAAAGTATTTATTTCCAAGATAAAATTTTTAATTCAAATAATACTCTTAAAAAATTAGAATGGATTCTATAGAAAATCAGCATGATG
>CABHPQ010117302.1:2790-17685 GCA_902168405.1 Peromyscus aztecus | reverse complement strand
AATTGACTGAATTCCAGAAGTTGACAGCTTTATGAAGGAGGCAAAGGTGGCTAGGCAGAGGGGGGGGGAGAGAGAGAGAGAGAGAGAGAGAGAGAGAGAGAGAGAGAGAGAGAGAGAGAGAGAGAGAGAGAGAGAGAGAGAGAGAGAGAGAGAGAGAGAGAGAGAGAGAGAGAGAGAGAGAGAGAGAGAAGAAAGGGGGGATGGGTGGAAAGATGGAGGAAAAGAGGGTGGGAGGGAGAGAGATAGACCAGGGAGGGAAGGGGTTGTTTCCTTCACAACTTGAGAGAGAACCTTAAGCAGGATACCTTTAATGCTTTGTGAAATAAAGATAAATATTTCAAACAGGCCTATAAAAAAAACACTAATTATTAGTTGAGGGGGGATGTCTTTTACATTAATATGATACGCACGACTAGACTACTCCATATGATTGGTGTCAATGGCATAAGTTATTTCCATAATATTGGGTCCTTGGAATCAGACACCGCTGTGTTCTGTTTAGAGCGTTACTGACTTGTTCAAATTTTTATGACTGGTGGGCTGCTAGCACATGGAAAAATTAGAAAAGAGTTTTGGGTTTTTTTTTTGCTTAATTAATTCAATCTCCTAATAATATTTTTTTTCTTTCCAAGGGAAAACAAATAGTGTAGAGTGAAGAGTTATGAGCTCCCAGGGGGGTGTGCATTCTGAATTGCTGCCTTGTGGAATTTGTTAGACTCCCATCATTCCATCTCTGACATTCTCCTCCTGTGGACTGTAATCTCATGCTGTGTGTTTGTCATCCCTCTGTGTTTATCTCTTGTTACAGTGCAGGGTACGCAGCCTATCAGTAAATATGACTGGACAAATAAATCAGTTACCTCCTTAGTCAGAGATCTATCTTACTAATTCTGGTGAAATGTAACCTCTTTCTTTTAGGAAAACAATAGAAGAATCCCTGTATACTGCAAGCATGCCGTGAAAGCATTATCCATACACACACATTGCATTTAACAAATACAACGCTCATAGAAGACTGTGTTGTTACTATATTATCTATTGACCAGCAGTGAGACTGCTATATCACATGGTAGTCCAATTCCTAGTGATTTCCATATGGTTGTATCAACATACAGTCTCAGCTACAGTATATAACTTTCCCCTAATCCGTAGACTTTGACAGAGACTACACCCATAAGAATTTCATGATATCAGTGGATACTATTGTCCAAGGAACTATTTTTGCACTGTATGCGTCACAAACTTAACTGTTTTAGTGTAAATGTTTGAAAAAAAATAAAATTTGAGCAATGTTTGCATTTTACCCGAATAACATCTGTACATGAAATTTACAAAGTCAACACTTTTAGGGATTTTAAATTATTAAATGTATTGTATACTTATCTATAATTGAGTTTGGCACTGACACGTTGCTTTTGTACTTAATGGCCTCTAAAATCCCACAGTAACTTAGTAAGAAATGCTCTATTTCCAATATAAACTTTTGGTGTATTTGAAAATCCAGTGTTTTCTGGGGAATAGGAAGAATGCATTTTCAAGGCCAGTGAACTTAGTAGCAGAGTCACCAGATAGTCTGCAATAATTAGTAAACGGTTACCAATGGAGAACAATTATTATATTACATCTCGAGTAATTAAATGGGTTCATAGTAAGTTTAGAAGTTGTATTGGTTACTTTTCTAAAACCAGGGCCACTTACAGAAGATTGAGTCTATCTGCACTATGATTCCAGGGGCTTAGAGTCCATGAGGGCAAAGCAGAGACTTGGCAGATGGAGCCAGAAGTTGAGAGCTCACCTATGGAACCTCAAGTAGGAAGCAGAGAGAGATTTAAAAAAAAAACAAAACTGAAAATGGCATGTCTTTGAACTCTTAAACCTACTTCCAATGATATACTTCCTCCTAAACATCCCAAACACCACCAACTGTGAGCCAAGTGTTCAAATACTAGAGGATATGGAGGACATACTAACTAAAACCACCACAGAAGTTACCCCCAAAGTCATAATTTTTGTGTGTATTCTATACAGTTCACAGAAAGTACGGACTGTTAGAATAAATATTCTCTTAATTGTGTTAGTGAATTCATGTGGTATAGACGTGTATGTCCAAGTTTCTGAAGAAACCAATAATTAAGTTGTGTATAACTCAGTGTAAAGTGGCAGTAGGAAAAAATTTAAGCATCATGCACAGATACTGGGAAAAAATTTACGTTGTTCTCAAGTAGCTATATAATAAATACAGTGTTGTGTCTTGTATTAAGAAATCTCATGTCTATTTTACAGACTATTAACATACCCCAGTGTATTCATAAAGAAGCATGCATAGTGTTTTTAATAGTTAATAGTAGAAAATTGTAAACAAATCAGTATTTAATGGAGACGTGAATGAGGAACAGAGATTGTAGTAGACATGGGGAGCTATGACGTAACACATCATTTCAGTTATAATCTAGCTATACCAAAATATCTGAGGCTGGGTTATGCAGCTCATAGTTTTGGAAACTTAAAATCCAGGTAGCATAGCCTTAGATCTTGTAAGGATCCTGCTACTTCATCACAACATGGTGAATGGTATCCTGGTAGGAGCTTATGAGAGGGGCAGTCAGGTGTTGAGACAGGAAGCCAAAACAAAGTGAGCACAAGTCAGACTTGCTCTATTTTTTCACCACCCTATCATAGGAACTAACCAGGTTCCTACAAGAACTACTTTAATCTCGTTGAAAGATGACGCCTCAAACAACCTGTGTCTTGGAGTAGGCACTCACCTTTAAATGTTCTGCCACTCCCAGAACACTAGGGACCACATTTTGAACACACAAAGATTATATTTCTGTAGCATTTAAAGTGAAGAAAATAAGATCCATCTACCTATCCATCCATCCATCTACTTAGAGATATTTTCCATAACATACACAAAATAAAAGGCAGAAAAATACTTTCAGCAAAATATTCAATTAAAATTAATAAAGATGGTCAAACTAGGGGAGGGGTGGGGTGGGAGAGCAGTGAAAGAGTTACCTTGATAGAGGGAGACATTATGGGGTTAGGGAGAAACCTGGTGCTAGGGAAATTCCCAGGATTCCACAAGGATGACCCCAGATTAGACTACTAGCAATAGTGGTGAAGGTGCCTGCACTGGCCTACCCTGGTAATCAGATTGGTGACTACCCTAACTATTATCATAGAGCCTTCATCCAGTAACTGATGGAAGCAGATGCAGAGATCCACAGCCATGCACCAGGCTGAGTTCCAGGAGTCCCGTCGAAGAGAGGGAAGAGGAATTAAATGAACAAGGTGTGTGTGGGGGGCGGGGGTCAAGATCACGATGGGGAAATCTACAGAGACAACTGAACCAAGGTCGTAGAAACTCAGGAACTTTAGACCAACAACTGTGGAACCTGCATGGGACCAGACTAGACCCTCTGCATATGGGACACAGTTGTGTAGCTGGGTCTGTTTGAGGGGCCCCAGCAGTGTCCTCAGGATCTATCCCTGGTACATGAACTGGCTTTCTGGATCCCATTACCTATGGTGACATCTTACTCACCCTTGATGCAGGGTGAGGAGCTGTGTCCTGCCTCAACTGCATGTACCAGGCTTTGCTGTCTCCCCCATGGGAGAACTTACCCTTCTGGAGGAGGGAATGAGGAGTTGGAAGGAGGTGGAGGTTAGGCATGGGTGGAGGGAGCAGGAGGAGGGATGAGAGGGGGATCTGTGGTTGATATGTAAAATGAATAAAATTTTAAAAATAAAAAATGAATAAAGTGAAAAATAACATTGTAAATTGTTCATGGGCATAAATATAGCCACTTGAGCAAATATGAGTGGAAAGAAAAACCACAAAATTTTATATAGTAAATATCTGGGAAAAGAAAGAATAAATATAGTAAAGGTGAGGATCATTACCTGCTTCAACTATGTAATGCCTTGTTTCAAAGGAAAAAAAATATCTGAAGGAAATGTGGAAAATGTTAACTTTTTTCAAATGCAGTAGTAAGGACTTGAACGTTCAGTATTTACTGTTTTATTGTTGTTGTTGTTGTTGTTGTTGTTTTGAACAACTGTTGGTGTGCAACAAAGCAATATAAAACTTACTGTGTTAAAACAATGATTTGTGATGGTTTCTCAGAGCATTTATTATGTGGCTATGGCAGTTATTCATAGAGGACCATAATACTACTATAGCTAAACAGTGGCGCATTTATCTGTGCCCGTTCAAGGTATTAGACGCTGATTTAGAATTTTACGTGATGGACACCTAGCTGGGCAACCTGGAACACCTGGGGCGGCATAGGCTACTAGTTGCACCTCCTCCCCATCACTCTCTCCTGTCTTAGTTAGATTGGGCTTCCTTACAAGATGATGGTATGAAGATGATGAAACTCCTTAAATACTGTGTGTCCTCCCCAACAGTCAATATGAAGCTGACCACTTCTTAACAAAACCTTCAAAATACAGAGCATTTTTCTATTGGTCAAAGCAGATTATAGGGTCTATAGGTTTGTGCAAAGACAATTCACAAAGATATAAATACTGAAGGATATTGAGTATATTGAAGGATACTGAGGATACTGAAGAGTAGCTATGACTCTATACACTTTTTAGATGCCTCATTCCACAGGAAAATAAAAAACAAAAACTAAATACCATTTAGTGAGTACTGTGATGGTTAATTTTGGGTGAGCTGGGAAAAATCACAGTACACATATGTTTGGTAAAATACTCTAGATGTCTCTACAAAAGTTGTTTTTAATGGGTAAAATTAAAATTACTCTACAGCCATTCACTTTGAAAGAGCCCGATATCATCTGATAATACTAAAACTAAAGTCACTGAACAAAGTGGATTGCTGTCCATGCTGAGGCTCTTCCTCATCCAATGGGTTGGAGACCTTGGCAGACAGTGACTAACTGCCCTGGAAGAGGGATTCTATTGTGGTCTTGAGTTGCAATATTACGTTTTTTTGAGGGGGAGGGATGCCCAAACAGGCAATATATCCAGCTTAGGTTTGGATTTTCCAGCTCATGAATTAGTTATGTTATTGTTGAGACAGGATCTCCTTGTGTAGCCTTTGCTGGACTAGAACTCAATGTATAAACCAGCTGACCTTGGTTTCTTAGAGACCCACATGCTTCTGTTTCCTTAGTGCTGAAATAAAAGATGTGTAGCACCATGTCTGAAATGAGTCTTTTTTTTAATTTAAAAAAAAATTATTCATTTTACATACCAACCACAGATCCTCCTCTCATCCCTCCTTCTGCTCCTTCCACCCATGTCTAACCTCCACCCCATTCTGACGCCTCATTCCCTCCTCCAGAAGGGTAAGTTCTCCCATGGGGGAGACAGCAAAGTCTGGTACATGCAGTTGAGGCAGGACCTAGCCCCTCCCCCTGCATCAAGGGTGAGCAAGGTGTCACCATAAGTAATGGGATCTAGAAAGTCAGTTCATGCACCAGGGATAGATCCTGATCATACTGCCAGGGGCCCCTCAAACAGACCCAGCTACACAACTGTCTCCCATATGCAGAGGGTCTGGTCCCATGCAGGTTCCACAGCTGTTGGTCTAAAGTTCCTGAGGTCCTAAGAGCTTGGTTCAGTTGTCTCTGTAGATTTCACTATCATGATTCATCATGATCTTGACACCCCCCCCCCTTTGCTCATTTAATTCCTCTTCCCTCTCTTCAACTGGACTCCTGGAGCTCAGCCTGGTGCTTGGTTGTGGATCTCTGCATCTGCTTCCATCAGTTACTGGATGAAGGCTCTATGATGACAGTTAAGGTATTCACCAATCTGGTAACCAGGGTAGGCCAGTTCAGGCACCCTCTCCACTATTGGTAGTAGTCTAAGCTGGGGTCATCCTCGTGGATTCCTGGGAGTTTCCCTAGCTCCAGGTTTTTAACATGTGGATACATGGGGCTGGATAGATGGCTCAATAGTTAGGAGCACTTATTGCTCCTGCAGAGAACCTGGAATCTGTTCCCGGTACCCACATTGGGTGGCTCACAACTCCTTGAAACTCCAATTCTAGGGTTCCAACACTGTCTTCTGAACTATTTGGGCATCTGCATGCTCAGGAACCCACACATAAATAAATAAATAAGCATTTTAAAATGTGGGTGGAAAAACGGAAATTGACAGATAATAGAGAGATTATATCTTATTGTTTCTATTTCAGTGCCATAAATAATACAGGATTAATAGATTAAATATTCATCTAACCTTTTAGGTTTTGCTAAAATTCCTGCTTTCGAATTCCAATGATTTGCTCCAAAGATGATGCTAAATTTCTATAGAAGCTTGAAACTTATAAAAGATTATCCTCTTATTTGTCTTACAATGATGAATTTTGTGAAATAGACAAGCTCTCGTGATATGGGAGCAAATATAAACATTAAACTTACATGAACTACAGTTTCGATTCTAAATTAGTCACCAGATTTTAATTTGGTCCCTTTAATATTTTTGTCTGATACTGTACCTGCATTATAAAATCTTGGGAAATAAAAACTACTAGGAAATAGAAGCAAATTATTTTAACATAATTACTTAATGCAAATTTTAAAATGTATATTTTAAGTATAACCAATGGTTTAAGCTTTTGCAAAAAAAAGAAAATACTACCTTAGGGAATGAGGAGATGGCTCAGTGGCTAAGAGTGTTTGCTGCTCTTGCAGAGGACCTGAGCTTGGTGCCCATCACCTACACAGGTGGCTCACAGCCAAATGTGTGACTCCAAATCAAGGACATTGGTGAACACCCAAATTCATGCATACACATTCTAGCATGGAGATATCCATATAAACCTCAGAACCCCGCCTTAAAATCTTTAGGAAAACAACAGTGATGGAATATATTTGGCAATTAAATAGGTCCAAAAAGCAAAATCATAGAACTTGCTCTGTATGTTCTGCAAGTATATTATAAGCATTTGCATAGAATATGCTTATTCTATCGTGGCATGAAAGGAACAATACTTCAGAAATATTCATAATTAGAATAAAATAGCAAATCATTCTGAAGTTTGCATGTATTTTCACTCACCATTCTATACACAAACATTTTTGGCTTTTCAAACATTTAAATAACAAGAAAAAGCGTAACTGTAGGTACTTTCATGCCTTTTTCCTCTATTTTCACTTTTTTGATGGGGGGGCAGGGAATACAGAACCTGTCACACAAGTCAGAGGCACATAAACTAAACAATCTGGGTATTGTCACAGGTGTACCTCAGTTGGCATCAATTGGATAGAGCTATCAAAAACTAATTCTCTACACAAACCCATAAAGCCTGAATACAACCCAGTGGTAATGCGTGCAGCCAGACTGCTCTTCATTACCATCTGGTGGCTACTGCATGGAGTGGCATTACCATAATTTTAAAACAGAGTTAAAGGGATTGACTGCTATGCTTGGGAAGAGAAGGAACGTCAACACAATTGACAATACTAAAAATATGGTAGGATGGGCATACAAGGATTGGGAGGCTTCCCTTACCATAAAAATTCAGTGTTGGAAAATCTAATTCACTGGAAGCAATACACATGGGTAAAAGTTTCATGTCTGATAAATAAGATGCATGAAGAGCGTGAAACTGTATGAAATCACTTTTATTTGTTTTATAACAGAAAAAAGATAAGACCAATTTTTTTCCTTAGTGACAATGTTCAGAATCTACTAAATCTTTCAGTCATCACACAGTCTCATGTGTCATTTGCCCCAGAAATGTCCTTCTATTTTTTTTTTTTGCTTGTTTGTTTTGGTTTTTCAAGACAGGGTTTCTCTGTGTAGTTTTGGTGCCTGTCCTGGATCTCGCTCTGTAGCCCAGGCTGGCCTCGAACTCACAGAGATCCGCCTGGCTCTGCCTCTCGAGTGCTGGGATTAAAGGCGTGCGCCACCACCGCCCGGCTGTCCTCCTGTTTTATCTATCTGTAAAATATCATCTATTTTTAAAGTTTACTTCAAATAGCACTTCTCTTGAGAATCTATGGCCACCAGGTAAGGGTTCTGTTTTCAGTGGCTATTGACAGTTGCTGTACATCTGTCCATCATTTACATAATAGTTTCCTATCATAATTGAGATTTCCAGCAGTGGGGATGGTGTTTTATTTATTCTCACAGGACCTAAGTCCTAAACATCTAACACCCATTTATGCAAAGAATGAATCCAGGAGGAAGCCCCCACTATTACTTAGAAAATTTAAACTAAAGGAAACATGTTGCTGGCCCCACAAATACTAAAGCAACTATACAATTTGATTTGGGGGAGGAAAAATATTTTTAAAAAAATCCATATTGATCTTGCATATATCAGATCCACTGATATCTTACAACTTCAAAGCCAAATGTAACCATAGAAACCACCCTATTGTACCACATTTTTTAAAGGGAGATACTGAAGCTGTGTTGGAAGACCCAACTTCCCCCAGTTTCTATAATTAATAAACAATTCGAAGCTTTGAATTCCAGTTTTAAACTCTTTACACAATATTCTTTTTTTCAGAGAGGGTCTTGGCCTCGCACTTACAGCAATTCTCCTGTTTCAGCCACTCAGATGCTTGGGATTACAGGTGTACGCCACTATAACTAACTTTAAGATTTTTTTTATTTTAAAGCTGGTGAAATGGCTTAGCAGGTAAAGGTGCTTGCTACCAAGCCTGAAGAGACCTGAATTTCATGCCTGGATCTCACACATTGGAAGTAGAGAATCGAATCCCACAAGTTGTCTTTTGGCCTCTACATAAGCACAGTGCCGTGACCCCACACACATAAACATAGACTCACAACCACCAAAATAAATGTAAAATTAATTTTAAAGGTTTTTTTCTGCTGTTTTGATCTCTGATTTAAAAATGAACTCAGCTCTGAGGATGTTTGCCCTTAAAATTATGTGCCCATGAAAAGATTTTAATTCAGCAATAAAGTCTTCCTTTCAAGTTCTAGATCCTACTGTTGTACACTTTGGCCGCAAGACACAAATCTTCAAGCTGGAAAAGTACTGGAAGCCTCCTCAATAATGGCTAACCTATAGTTCCAGAAATTCTGTGTAGGGTGCTGGGTAGAAATGCCAGCAACCATTTTACTCAGTGCAAATCGTTTGAGCTATAATAATGACCTACCAGGGAAGAGGGGCCGCCTAGTGCAACATGAAAGCATCAACAGCTTTTTAATTAGAATTGTGTCCCACCACATAGTCAGGAGCTGGGGAACTCATAATCAATCACAGAGTGCCTATGTTTCCCTCTGCTAGGTCTCAGTTAGGAACCATTGCTTCTGCAATCACTCCCAAAACTCTGTAACTAATCTCAAAGTAGGCGAGCTGCAAGTTATGGAGTCTAACCACATCATCCTTTAATTTAAATTCCCATCTACTCTGATTTGTTGACAGATGACTTCCAGTACTTTCACTCTTTCTTAGAATGTAGAAGCTCTCTTTTAATCCTTCTATTTAATGTATTGCAAAACTGCACATTTCTGATTTGGAGTGTTATCATGTGTTTTCAAATTTACCAATAAAAAAAAATAACATCTTTTAGTTTTGCCTAGACTGCTGAAATGAGATGTCATTTTCCCAACTCATTTCAACATCTTTTGAGAATGGAATTCCTTCAGTTGGATTGTTTACAAGACACTTATAATGAAGAGTGTTTTTCTTTTTTTCTGGCACACCAAATTAAGACTATAGATATTGATTTTCAGTTGGGATCATTCTGGAGAGGTTTTGTAAAGCTGTTGTTCCGGTTCTTGAGGAAGGTATTTGACATGTTATATTGCCATTTAATTTTGCTAGACTGCATAACCCCACAAAACCACAGCAATAAATATTGAAAATGTGTTAAATTTTCTATATAGAATTATAAAGATAGAACTCTTTTGTGAGCCCAGTAATTTGTCTCATGTCATGAATATAAGACCACTACAAAGTCAGATTGCTTCACTCATTTTTAATGCATTGATTTGAGCTATAAAAGGTGATTGTCCAATAGTCTTACTTTTTAAATTTAGAATTATAATGGCTATCTATCACAAAACATTAAATGTAAGTTAGCAAAAGGTTCTACAAAAACACATTGTTTGCACTTTTTGGTTCAGCTAGAAAAATCAGAATTCTACAATGCACAAACCCAAATAAGAACATAGAATAAGCGGAATAACTAAAAAGTTTTACAAAACGGCAGGTTTAACCCAAATACATCACTTGCATTGCATATAGATATAAATAGTGCAATTGAAAGCAAAATGTGGCTGCGTTGAGTGACAAAACAAAGTCCAAGTATATGTCACTAAAAGGAGATCTACTTTAAATGTAAAGACAGAGCACTTTAAGGTAAAGCATCTACCATATTATCCCTATATTAGTATTAGGTAGTACTTTATAAGAAATAGAGATAAAGAGAGAACGTTTCATATTGATAAAGATATACACTCACCAGAGAATATAATTATGAATTTGAGCATATTCACCTTTAAATTGTTAAAAATTTGTATTTAGGGTTTTTTAAGCTAACATGTGTTAGTTGGACTTATTCTTGTACAAATTTCCTGACAGAACAAGCAAGAATGGTGAAAGATATACTTCAGTTCACAATTTCAGGGGTTTCAATTCATCATGGCCGGAAGGGAATGGCAGAGCCTGTCAGCTGATGAGGTCAGGAAGCAAAAGGAGAGAATGTCCATTCGAGTAGATGGTCTCCTTTTCCCTTTTTATTTAATTTGGGCCCCAGTGTATTGGATGGCACTACCCATATTTAGTGTGGTAATTTTTGAGTGACATTTCCTTAGTGGACATGTAGAACAAATGTCTACTCCCTCCAGAGAGGGAACCAGTGGCAGACCAAAGTAATGATCCCACAATACTGCAGTTTGGAGCACCGATCACTTTTTTAGGGTGACTTACACAGGTGTGATTGACAGGCATTTATAAGACTGTAACATATGCAAAGGGTTGCAACAACACCATAAAGTTCAACTCAGCCTGGATGGTCAATCTAGAGCTCCATGCAAGACTCTCAGGAGGCTGGCTGGTGGGACATTTTCCTCTACTCAGTAGCTGTTTGCTGATTGTGAAACTTGAGAATAGCTCTTGTGAATCTTTCAAGTTACCTATGCAGAGACTTGTGGATTTCATTTACTGCCTGAGCTTAATGAACTGCCTCTGTCCCTTCAATAAGTAATGTTTCAATTTGGAAGAAACTGCTACACAGTTCAATCCCCACTATCTCTGAGAGCATGCTCACCCACATATTGAGATGTATACTTAATATCTCCAGGTGACAATCAAGAAGAATAATCACAGAAGGAAATGACAGTATTAGACTTTTTACTTAATTAAAAAATAATTACATCATTGCCTCTGTTCTTCTCCCTCCCACTTCTTCTATGCCCACCAGTTCCCCTTTGTACTAAGGACCTCCCATAAGATTTCACCTTTAAAATATATGTGCAATTTCTACAGTGCCAAATGGAGGACAGACTTCCTAGCACATGAACCTCTGGGTATGACAGCCATAATCACGTCATAGCATTGACAAAATTAAGACCCTTAATCACAGTGATGGGAGGTCTTAATACACTTCTGTCAGTGTCTAATGAACAAATAGATAAAAACTGTTGTGAACATATAGAAAATAATCAACAGAGCTGGTAACAAACTGGAGGTTACTGAAACAGAGGATGCTGGATCTAATAACTGTGTGGCATATAATGTTCTCAACTAACATGCAACACTACCAAGCTGATCACAAGCTAGGGTACAAAGCAAACCAAACCAGCATCAAGAGCTTGAGATCATACTAAACCTGTTCTTTTACCACTGTGAAATTAAGCTTGAAGTCAATAGTAAATAAATCAGTACAAAATTTCTTGGAGAAATTTTCTCAGGAGAAAATGTGGAGCAAGAAGCCAGGCATAAGATAGGTGTGATCCAAGTTTCAGGAGGCTTAAAACTTAAGACATTTATATCCTAATAAAACTAGGTATCATATATATATATATATATATATATAAATATAAATGTGTGTATGTGTATGTGTGGGGTGTGTGGGTGTGTATGATATAGAATATACATCATATATATATCTTATATAACTATATGTTGCTTATATGTGTGTAATATATATTCATATATAATATATATCATATAAATAAGATGTACAATTTTAAGCTGTTGCAGCTGTGATGATGAAGGCAAGAATCTGAAACTAGATAAAGAATGTATTTTTATTTAGGTGAGGAAACCATGGCAACCAGGAGCCCAGTTAGTTCTTGTTGATAGTAATGGCTGCCTACACTGCAAAGATGACAGTAGGGGCAGATGTCAGTGGGAAGCTTAGAAGAGTATTCACACAACATGACAGGAAAGGCTAGAACTCGGTACAACAAAACGACTATCTGGTTTGTTTGTTTTTTGCATTAGCTGAATGCTAGTAACAGGGAGGGATGTTGGTACTCATTTATAATCTCAGAATTTGGGAAGTAGACACAGGATCTTCCTCCTCTTGGGTACATAACCAATTTGAAGTCAGCCTGTGATACATGAAGTTCTGTCTTGAAAAACAAATCAACAACAAAGAGAAATTAAAAGGGGCCTGAGGATGTAGCTCTGTGATACAGTGCTTGTCTGGCATATGTAGGCTCCTAGTCCAGTGCCCATAGTGCATACACGTGTGTGCACATGCACACACACAGAGACACACACAGAGAGAATAAAATGAATGCCAAGTTATAAGCCTTATCACTTGAGAAAAAGGAAATGTTTTCCCTCACTACTTTATAATTGGACTTTTCCCAATTGTCTAAATGTTTTATTCATTAAAGTGCTGCACATAGTAGTTTTGGTGGCATGGTGACTGCCCCACTAGATACAGAGGGATTTTTTGAAGGGGTGTTTTTTTATCTCTTTGAGATTAAATATAATTACATAATTTACCCTTTCCCTTTCTTCCCTCCAAATTTTTTCCATATACCTTTACTTGTTATCTTTCAAACGCTTGGCCTCTTCTTTTCACTAATTATTGCACATGAATATATGTATATGCAGATATTTTCCTAACTACAACCTGCTCAGCCTATATAATATGACTCGTATTTTTAAAAATACCACCATTATGACATATTTATCCCACAATTTAATTCATACATTTTAAATGAATACAGTATTAATGCCTCAGATATCAATAGCAAATAGCATCTACTAAATTTAACATGTCTATGCTCAAAACAGCATCAATTTTAATATTTTTTTTAGAGAAGAAAAAGTCAGGTATGCCTATCACCCCAGCACTTGGGAGACTGAGGCAAGAGAATATCCATAAGTTAAAGACCAGCCTAATCTACATGGTATGATCTCGTCTCAAAAGCAAGTCGAAAAGCACATGATCTTGATAGTGAGCCTAATTACAGGCAGCATGGTTAAGGCAGCTGACAAAGGGCCCTTAGAGTTCAGATTGTGTCTAGAGGTTAACTCACGAGATGACATGTTTTAGATCTTCGCCATAAAAGCTGAGAGGTTGTTATTTCAGTTGGAGGGTTTCAGATTTCATTCAGTGAGGAAAAGCAGAACAAAGAAGATGTGTATTGTCCAGACGGAACTACAGAGCACGGTGGGCAGTACTATGAATGGGCTAGACAGGGAGAAAAATGGCAGAGAGAATAGTAGAATGGTCACTGTTTGATAAGGAATTTTAAGTTTCATTAAATTTAGTAGATTTTGAAAAAAAATGTATGTTTATGCTTTGGAAGTTCCAATAGCATTGCCAAGCAGCTCACACAAGACATTTGGATGGGCTGTGCACATTCCTGCAGGTAAATTAATTCTTCACCTACAACAGCTGGCATTTTCATCAGGTTCCTGCTGGCCTCTAAGTGAATTTGGCTGTTGTACTACAAACACTAATCCAGTATTAGCTTTGGTGAATATTCAAGGACAGGCTCATAATTAGTGGCCCACACTGTCGTGACCTCCCTTTAATAAGGAAGGAAGCAGTGTGGCCAGAACTGTAATGACCAACCCTCTGCCCCCTGAAATCTCACAATCATGAAATGAGCACCTGTAGCCGTCACAATCAAATTTTGCTGTTCTCTCCTGTGATTAACCAAATAAAATGAAAAGTTTGGGTCTGTAAATATTGGCAAGGTCAAAAATTTCACACATAAGACTATCTGAAGGAAGAATCACTGACCTTGCTCCAATAGAACACTCAGAAAGACCTTGGTCTCCAGCTCAACTTTATACACTATGATTCAGAATCTCACTTATGACCAAGATTTGAACCTGAATCTTCCCCTAGTTCTGGATGCCCAGACAGTGGCATCCTTCCAAACATAACATCCTACGTTGCAGTTCCCTATACCAGTTCTCATGTGTCTTCTTGCTTTCTGGTTACGATTCCTCCTCAGCCTCACTAGGATTTGTCTTGAACCTCTTTCAGGGTGCACTGAACTCTGATGTTAGAACTATACACTGGGAATGAGTTTTCCTGGAGGCAAATTGGTTATTCCTCTTCACTTCTCATTGTCTATGCATTCTAGTTAGTATCTAAGATTTTGTCTTTCGTGTAAAACTCAAAGTCCACCTCTCCTTTCCAGTGTCAGCTACTTCACTGCTTCTAACTTGGAAATATTTGGCCCATTCCATAGGATCCCAGTTTCCATTCATCTTAATAGCATACTACTGCTTCCAGAACTGAATCAGCAAGCAGTGGAATGAATGGCTAGTCAACATGGATCAAGACTCATAAGTTGGTATAAGGACTTGAAAAGGAGCAGTAGACATAGTCATTAGAGTTAGTTTTCTCCCACTCTTAAAAAAGTAATGCTATCTGAGCAGCAAACTGTAAAAGACTATCTGTCTATCTATCTATCTATCTATCTATCTATCTATCTATCTATCTATCTATC
>CABHPQ010117299.1:6038-28159 GCA_902168405.1 Peromyscus aztecus | reverse complement strand
AAAAAAAAAAAGAAAAAAGAAAAGAAATATTTTGTGGGGCTGGAGAGCTAGCTCAATTAGAGCATACCCTTCCTGCAGTGGACCTGGATTCTGCCCCAGCACCCACATTAGGCAGCTCACAACTGCTAATAACTTTAGTTCCAGGGGCCCAATGCCCTCTTCTGGCTTCTATGAGCACCAGCATGTGCATGGTACACATAACTCATGTAGAAACACACACATAATAAAAAATAAATCTTTTTTAGAGTTGGGGCATGAAAGGAGCTGAGGGAAGGGACAGAAGGTGATGTCATATTTTAATTAAAAATGTATTTAAAATCTTTAAAATATGTTGTATGGAAATTATGTTACCATGGATTCAGTGATATATCTTCTAATTTGGTTATAATTCTATACTACATTGTATATTTCTTTTGCTCAAAGTTATCCCAGCTTTAGGCACTGAAGCTCTTTCAAGTTGGCATTTATGTCCCTCTGAGAAATGCTTATGCTATTTTTCAGTCCTTCTGCTGAAGAATCATCTTGTATATTCTCTCCCATAGCTTTAGAATCAGCCATTTGCCCGAGAGCACGGACTCCCTCTTTAGTGACTGGGCTGTGGTCAGTCTCATTATTATGGGTGGCACTTCTTCTAGGCCCCTTCAATGGACAGAACCAGAAAATAGGTGCTTTCGTGGGTTATATACATTACATCTTCACAGGTTAGTATATATGTGCCACAATTCCAAATATGCTTTTTATTATTCAGAGATAATGTCAAGTCATTAAAGAATGACATTGATTATCATTCAGGGAAGATTTTGAAAGAAGCATTTCACTGAAGATGTGAGTATGACATTCTGATTTAAAAGATGTGGGGATCTAGAAGCCCCTCTGAGTGTCACCAAAAGTGTGACAATTTAAATGGCTGCCTCGCTGTGTTCTGAACTAGCTGGAAGTTATTTTCACTGCATTGCAATGTTGGGAAAGCTGTGTAGGAGTGCAGTGTCCTGACTGAAGGCTTGTGAGTACTTCTCCAAGTGGCTTCTACATCATGTCTTATCGGTGTGCGTGAATTTTCAAATCACGTCATCAGTATAAACTATAATAGTGCATTAGAAGTGCATTTCAAATGCTTGTGAACTAGTTTATAGCACTGCACTTTTAATAACTTCGTGGGGAAATAAGACAAAAAAAAAAGTACCCACTGATTAGAAATTAGGTATGGCTGTGGTTTTTTAGAAACAAGCTGAAATTTCAAGTTCTACCACTCTTGATAAGGACATCAGATTGGTAGTAAAGTCATGCTGTGTGCTACTGTGAACTACCTGGGATGCTGGAAGAACTGGATCCGGATTTAATGCTGGAGCTGGATAACGAAGTCCAGTCGTAAGCGGACTCTGTCCTCTTCAGGGCTTCTTGGTAGTTTGTGTAGAGCTGCTTCCCATACTAACAAAGGGGACAAATGGTGACATTAACCCTGAGTTGGTGTGGAAGGATGTGAGAAAGGGAGGGAAACACTGGTGTACTTGTTCAGTCTGTACTGATACCCACAATACTCTAAATAGTCCTTAATTCTAGAAAACCTACATTTGTACTCACTTTCCTTAGTTGTAAGGACAGCAGGAAGCCAATTTTATTGGTGTTTATAATAGAAATAAAAGTTTTACCATTCCAAGAGATCTAGGACTAGATTCTTAGCACTATTCAGGGACACTGCTCCAAATCTACTTGATAAATAACCGTAATTTAAAACTTTATTTGGGGGCTGGACAGATCCGCAAACAACAAAACCCATCTGCTTAGGCTAAACTTGGCTACATAATCATTTAATGTGAGAGACCTTCCTCCAGGATGCACCCCGACCCCCACCACCCAACCCCTCACACCTGAACATCCTCCCCATGGCCAGCCCTCCTCCGCAACCCCAGCAGACTACATAGGCACAGGTACAAACCACACCCACCGGAAGAACAGGCACAGACATAACCCCCAACCATTGGTTAGAACAGACGACACAGACACAGGCATGACCCACAGCAGTTGAGTAAACGCCAGTGCAAGAATGCACTCAACAACTGAAAGAGCAGTGTGGCACCACCAGAACCCAGTGAGCCTACAACAGCAAGACCTGAACATCTCAATGCAGCTGAAACACAAGAAAATGACCTTCAAAACAACTTTATGAAGATGAGAGGCCCTAAAAGAGGAAATGGGAAAAATTCCTTAAAGAAATTGAGGAAAAGACCAGACAAAAAATTGGAAGAAATTAATAAATTCCTTAAAGCCAAGAAAAAAAACTAACAAGTGAAGGAAATGGTTCAAGACTTGATAAGTGAAATAAAAACAATAAAGAAAACACAAACTGAGGGAATTCTGGAAATGGAAAATCTGGGGTGTGGTGGTATTGTGTTCCCCAAAATATTGTGCACTCTAATAAATTTACCTGGGGTCAGAGAACAGAACAGCCACAATATTAAACATAGAGGTTAGGCAGTGGTAGCACACGCCTTTAATCCTAGCATTGCAGAGGCAGAAATCCATCTGGGATCTCTGTGAGTTCAAGGCCACATTGGAAACAACAGGCATGGTGACTCACACCTTTAATCCCAGAAAGTGAGCCTTTAATCCCAGGGAGTGATGGCAGAAACAGAAAGATATATAAGGCGTGAGGACCAGAAACTAGAAGCATTTTGGCTGGTTAAGCATTTGGCTGGTTAAGTTTTCAGACTTTGGAGCAGCACAGTTCAGCTGAGATTCATTTGGGATGAGGACTGAGAGGCTTCCAGTCTGAGGAAACAGGATCAGCTGAGGAATTGGCGAGGTGAGGTAGCTGTGGCTTGTTCTGCTTCTCTGATCTTCCAGCATTCACCCCAATACCTGGCTCCAGGTTTGTTCTTATGAATAAGACCTTTTAGATTCATGCTACACTGGGGAATCAAAAAGGAACTAAAGATGCAAGCATCACTAACAGAATATAAGATAGAAGAGAGAATCTCAAGCTTTGAAGATATGATAGGAGAAATAGATTCATCAGTCAAAGAATGTTAAATCCAATAAATTCCCAACACAAAACATCCAGGCAATCTGGAACACCATGAAAAGACCAAACATAAAAATAACAGTAATAGAAGGAGAAGAATCCCAGCTCAAAGGCACAGAAAACATATTCAACAAAATCATAGAATAAAACTTTCCCAACCTAAAGAAGGAAATGCCCATGAAGATACAAGAAGCTTACAGAACACCAAATAGGCTGGACGACCCCCCCCCCAAAAGGCCCCTTACTACATAATAATCAAAACACTACAGAATAAAAGAAAGAATATTAAGAGCTGCAAAGGAAAAAGGCCAAGTAACATATAAAGTCAGACCCATTAGAATTACACCTGACTTCTCAATGGAGACCCTAAAAGTCAGAAGGTCCTGGACAGATATTCTGCAGACACTAAGGGACCACAAATGCCAGCTCAGACTACTTTACCCAGCAAAATTTTTAATCACTATAGATGAAGAAAACAAGTTTATTTCATGACAAAAACCAGATTTAAATAATACCTATCCACAAATCCAGCCCTACAGAAAGTACTAGAAGGAAAACTCCAACACAAGGAAGCTAGCTAGCTATATCCATGAAAACACAAGCAATAGATAATCTCATACCAGAAAAACCCAAAAAAGGGAAACACAATCATCGCCACCACCACCAAAACCAAAAAATAACAGGAATTAACAATCACTGGTCATTTCTTATCAATGGACTCCATTCCCCAATAAAAAGACACAGGCTAACAATGGATTAAAAAAAACAGGATACATCCTTTTGCTGCATACAAGAAACACACCTCACCTTAAAAGACAGACATTACCCTGGAGTAAAAGGGTTGGGAAAAGATTTTCCAATAGAATGGACCTAAGAAGCAAGCCGATGTAGCTATCCTAATATCTAATAAAATAGACTTCAAACTAAAATTAATCAAAAGAGATGGAGAAGGACATTTCATATCCATCAAGATGAAGTCTCAATTCTGAACATCTATGCCCCGAATACAAGGGTACCCGAATCTGTAAAAGAAACATTACTAAAGCTTAAATCACACATCAAACCCCACACATTAATAGTGGGAGACTAGCTGGGCGGTGGTGGCGCATGCCTTTAATCCCAGCACTTGGGAGGCAGAGGCAGGTGGATCTCTGTGAGTTCGAGGCCAGCTTGGTCTACAGAGCAAATTCCAGGACAGGCTCTAAAGCTCCAGAGAGAAACCCTGTCTCGGAAAAACAAAACAAAACAAAAAGTGAGACTTCCAACACCCAACTCTCACCATTACACAGGTCTGCCAGACAGAAACTTAACAGAGAAACAAGGGAACTAGCAGATGTTATGACTCAAATGGACTTAATAGACAACTACAGAACATTTCACTCAAACACAAAAGAATATACCTTCTTCTCAGTACCTCATGGAGCCTTCTCTAAAATTGACCACATACTCAGTTACAAAGCAAATCTCAACAGATTAAAAAAAAAAATGGAATAACCCCTTGTATCTTATCAAATCACCATGGGTTAAAAATTAGAGTTCAACAACAACACAAACTACAGAAAGCCTACAAAGTCATGGAAACTAAACAACTCTCAACTGAATCACCACTGGGTCAAGGAAGAAATAGAGAGAAATGAAATACTTCCTAGAAGTCAATAAAAATGAATCCACAACATACCCAAAGTGTCCCCACCCCCCACCCCAGACAGGGTTTCTCTGTGTAGCTTTGCACCTTTCCTGGAACTCACTCTGCAGCCCAGGCTGGCCTCAAACTCACAGAGATCCACCTGCCTCTGCCTCCCAAGTGCTGGGATTAAAGGCGTGCACCACCACCACCACCACCAATTGGCTCATACCCAAAGTTATTGGACACTATGAAAGCAGTGCTAAGAAAAAAGTTCATAACATTAAGTGCCTAAAGAATTTGGAGAAATCCTACACAAGCAACTTAACAGCACACCTGAAAGCTCTAGAACAAAAAGAAGCAAATTCACCTAGGAGGAGGAATTAATCAAATTCACTTGGCAGGAAATAATCAAATTCTGGGCTGAAATCAATAAATTAGAAACAAAGAGAACAACACAAAGAATAAAACAGTTGGTTCTTTGAGAAAAATCAACAACGTAGATAAACCTTTATGCAAACTAACCAAAAGGCAGAGAGATAATATCCAAATTAACAAAATCAGAAGTGAAAAAGGGGGACATAACAACAGACACTGAGGAAATCTAGAGACTCATTAGGTCATACTTCAAAAACCTGTACTCCCTAAAATTGGATATCTAAAAGAAATGCGACAATTTTCTTCATAGGTACCACATACCAAAATTAAATCAAGACTAGAGAAACAATTTAAATAGACCTTTATTTAACCCCTAAGGGAAATAGAACAGTTATTAAAAGCCTCCCAAACAAAAAAAGCCCAGGGCCAGATGGTTTCAGTGCAGAATGCTATCAAAATTTCAAAGAAGAGCTAATACCAATACTCCTCAAATTGTTCCACACAACAGAAACAGAAGGAACACTGCCAAATTGTTTTTATGATGCCACAGTTACCCTGATACCCAAACCACATGAAGATGCAACAAAGAAAGAGAATTACAGACCAATCTCCCTCATGAACACTGATGCAAAAATATTCAATAAACTACTGGCAAACTGAATCCAAGACACATCAAAAAAAATCATCCACCATGATCAAGGAGACATGAGATGCAGGGATGGTTCAACACACAAAAATCTGTCAATATCCACCATATAAACAAACTGAAAGGAAAAAACAAAACTACATGATCATCTTATTAGATGCCAAAAAAAGCCTTTGACAAAATCTAACACCCCTTCAT
Source organism: Peromyscus aztecus (assembly GCA_902168405.1). Taxonomy (NCBI): domain Eukaryota; kingdom Metazoa; phylum Chordata; class Mammalia; order Rodentia; family Cricetidae; genus Peromyscus; species Peromyscus aztecus. The sequence goes on along the minus strand of CABHPQ010117299.1, from coordinate 22,291 downwards.
GATAAAAGTCTTGGAGAGATCAGGAATACAAGGAACATTCCTAAACATAATAAAAGCAATATACAGTAAGCTGACAGCCAACATCATATTAAATGGAGAGAAACTCAAAGTGATTCCACTAAAATCAGGAAGGAACAAGACAAGGCTGTCCACTCTCTCCATATCTATTCAATATAGTACTTGAAGTCCTAGCTAGAGCAATAAGACAACAAAAGAATATCAAAGGGATAGAAATTGGAAAGGAAGAAGTCAAACTTTTGCTATTTGTAGATGATATGATAGTATACATAAGTGACCTCAAAAATTCTATAAGGGAACTCCTACAGATGATAAACACCTTCAGTAATATGGCTAGATAAAAGATTAACTAAAAAAAAAAAATCAGTAGCTCTCCTATATACAAATGATAAATGGGCTGAGAAAGAAATAGAGAAAAAACACCCTTTACAATAGCCACAAATAATATAAAATATCTTGGGGTAACTCTAACCAAACAAGTGAAAGACCTGTATGACAAGAACTTCAAGTCTTTGAAGAAAGAAATTGAAGAAGATATCAGAAGATGGAAAGATCTTCCATGCTCATGGATAGGTAGGACTAACATAGTAAAAATGGCAATCTTACCAAAAGCAATCTACAGATTCAATGCAATCCCCATCAAAACTCCAACACAATTCTCTACAGACCTTGAAAGAACAATACTCAACTTCATATGGAAAAACAAAATATCCAGGATAGCTAAAAAATCCTGTACAATAAAGTAACTTCTGGAGCTATCACCATCCTGACTTCAAGCTCTCCTATAAAAATAAAAACAGCATGGTATTGGCATAACAGACAGGTGGACCAATGGAATCGAATTGAAGACCCTGATGTAAATCCACATACTTAAAAACACCTGATTTTTGCCAAAGAAGCCAAAATTATTTAATGGAAAAAAGAAAGCATCTTCAACAAATGGTGCTGGCATAACTGGATGTCAACATGTAGAAGAAAGCAATAGATCTATATCTATCTATTGCCCTGCACAAAATTTAAGTTCAAGTGGATCAAAGATCTCAACATAAATCCAGCTACACTGAACCTGATAGAAGAGAAAGAGGGAAGTAGCCTTGAATGCACTGACACAGGAGACAACTTCCTGAATATAACACCAATAGCACAGACACTGAGATCAACAATTAAGAAATGAGACCTCCTGAAACTGAAAAGCTTCTGTAAGGCAAAGGACACTGTCAATAAGACAAAATGGCAGCCTATAGAATGGGAAAAGATTTTCACCAACCCCACATCTGACAGAGGGCTGATCTCCAAAATATATAAAGAAGTCAAGAAACTAAAAATCAAAATATCAAATAATCCAATTAAAAAATGGGGTACAGATTTAAATAGAATTCTTAACAGAAGAATCTCAAATGTCTGGGACATTTAAGGAAGTGTTCAACATCCTTAGCCATCAGGCAAATATAAATCAAAATGACTCTGAGAGACCATCTTACACCTTTCAGAATAGTTAAGATTAAAAACACTGATGACAGCTTATGTTGCAGAGGATGTGGAGTAAGGGGAGCACTCCTCCACTGCTGGTAGAAGTGCAAACTTGTACAGACACTTTGGAAATCATTATGGTAGTTTCTCAGAAAATTGGGAATCAATCTACCTTATGACCCAGCTATACCAATCCTGGGCATATACCCAAAGGATGCTCAATCATACCACAATGACACTTGCTCAATTATGTTCATATCATCTTTATTCATAATAGCCAGAACCTGGAAACAACCTAGATGCCCCTCAACCGAGGAATGGATAAAGAAATTGCAGTACATTTACACAATGGAGTATTACTTAGCAGCAAAAAAACAATGACATCATAAAATTTGTAGGCAAATTGATGGAACTAGAAAAAATTCATCCTGAGTGAGTTAACCCAGCCCCAGAAAGACAAACATGGTATGTACTCACTTATAAGTGGATAACAGATGTAAAGCAAAGGATAACCAGGCTACAATTTATAGCCCCAGAGAAACTAGGTAACAAAGAGGACCCCCTAAGAGGGACGCATGGATCTCCCTGGGAAGGGGAAATAGATGAGATCTCCTGGGTAAACTGGGGGTGAGGGGGAGAGGAGAGGATGGGAGGGTGGGAACATGAGGGATTGGATTGATCAAGTTGGGGGCAGGATGAAGGGGGAGAATAATGAAAGAGATATCTAGATAGAGGGGGTCATTTTTGGGTTAGGGAGAAACCTAGTGCCAGGCAAATTCCCAGGAGTCCACAAGGATGACCCCACTGAGACTCCTAGAAATAGTAGAGAGGGTGCCTGAACTGGCCATCTCTTGTAATCAGATTGGTGACTACCCTAATTATCATCAAAGAGCCTTTATCCAGTAACTGATGGAAGCAGATGCAGAGATCCACAGCCAAGCACAGGGTAGAGTCCCTGGAGTCCAGCTGATGAGAGGAAGGAGGGATTATATAAGCAAGGTGGGTCAAGATCATGATGGAGAAACCAACAGAGACAAGTGACCTGAGCTCATGGGAGCTCAGGGACTCTGGAATGACAGCTAGGGAGCCTGCATGGGACTGACCTAGGCCCTCTGCATGTGGGTGACATGGTCTGCATGTTGTGTAGCTTGGTCTGTTTGTGGGGCCCCAGCAGTGGGATCAGCACCTGTCCCTGGCACATTGGCTGGCTTTTGGGAACCTGTCCCCATGCAGGGATGCCTCACACAGTCTTGATGCAGGGGGAGGAGCTTGGCCCTGCCTCACAACATTAACATATTTCCCAACCACCAAGGAAAAAGGCATTTAAAACATGAACTTAGGCCTGAGGAAACTAGACACTAGCAGATGATGAGCATGCAACAACAAGAACCACCATCAACAATCCCAAGTGTCTAACTAACCCTTCATTATCCCAGCCTCCAAGGAAAAGGAAAGGTACCTTTGCAATTCGGATCCCATTGACCCACTGATGCAGAGTCCTCACATCGTCACAACAGAGATACTTGATATACTGAGACTTCTTCTGGATCTGTGGGTGCTGCACAAGGAAAGGCAGAATCCAGGGAAGTCTTTTAGGGAACTGGCACTTAAACATATCCTGAGAAGTTACAGTCTTAGAGAAATGGTAAATGGTGCATACTTTTTTCTTGCTTGTTTTTTGAGACAGGGTTTCTCTGTGTAGCCCTGGCTGTCCTGGAACTCACTCTGTAGACCAGGCTGGCCTCAAACTCACAAAGATCTGCCTGCCTCTGTCTCCCAAGTGCTGGGACTAAGGCATGCACCCCTATGCCCAGCTCAGTACATACTTCTTATACAACCATAAAGTGGAATAAAACAGCCCATACTTATTTTTTTTTTAAAATAAAGTATATATCACATCAAATTTTAGGTCAAGGTGTCCATGTAAACCTTCCCACTTGGGAAGTTCTCAAATATTCCCTTTTACATGTCAAAGAAAAACTCTATCAAGATTAAATCAGTGGAATTCTCAGTCTGTAAGACTGAAAATGGAAAAGAAATGTTTACTCAGGAAATCGTGGTTTAGAAGCTACAAGGGGGAAGGTCCTTCCTTGTGGGTGAACACCACCAGGCATGTAAGGAATATATATATAGCACAACACTCCCACCTGACTGGTGGAACAATACTCGGTAGGTCTCTCTCTCTCCCAAACTCTTTGGTGGGACAAGAGGACAGTGTTGAAGGTTACTATGTCCCTGCAATATTTATTTTATTAGAAGTTAAAATAAGAGAAAAAAATTAAGATAGAAGAACACAACTGTCCACAAATCCCTCTTAATAGGTAAGACAGGAAAAATATCATTATGAAAGCTGTGAGGAAACTCTACTACACACTGAGAGAAGAATGTGGAAGGCATGTAACATCTCAGTATTATAAACCTAATGTTGCTATCATGGTCTTCGGGTTTCCCAAGGGAACTTGGACTTTATTTTGCAAACCATTGGCTGAAGTTACCTTGTGTCAACTTCTTAAGAATTATAGGATACTGTAGGGCATGGTGACCCACACCTGTAACCCCAGTAATGTGAAGGCCGAGGCAGAAGGAGCCCAGGTTTGAAGCTAGCTTGGGCTACACTGCAAGGCTGTCTCAAAAAAATGAAGATAAGCAAAAAATCTAAGCCAAGTTAAAAAATAAAAACAAACCAAGCTGCTACTGTAACTAACCTCAACGATGCATTCATGTTGTCTTATCAGAATCCCACCTCCACTTCTAAACAAATGGCACTCCCCAAACCCAACTACTCACAGAAAAAAGTATGATAAAACATGCATACGTAAGCAATATCGAGCGTCCTGAAGATGGAGCCTCTGAGTATAACTTACTTCTCCCAGTAAGTCTTCCTGAATCTTTATAAACGTTAATTCAGATGACTAAAAATACTAAAAAATGCCCACTCTTCTCTAATGCATGGCCACAATTAGTGTGAGAAACTTAAAGTCTGACTGAAAGAGAAGAAATTCCCTAATAACAGCATAGACACAGACTACTAGTGTGGCTAGAATTTGGGGGGAGGGGAGGGTAGAGACAGAATGATTCCTTGGCTGGATGAAAGCAGGGGAATGTTGAACTTGGGAACAGTGCCCTCTGAGGGGTCTACTGATAAAGTTGAGGAAAACCACAAAAAACACACATCTCACTGTAAAAAACGTCTTTTCCAGGACAGGGTCTGGTTTCAACTCCTGATGCCCCTGAGTGCTGGGATTACTGGTGAGCTGCTGGGTCAAACTCGACCCTTACCTTGTCCTCCCTGGTGCTAGGATGGAGCTAAACAAATGCTGAACTGCTGAGGCAGCCCTAGTCCCTCCATCCTTTTCCAGACACAGCAGCTACTTTAATGTCAAGTGACCTCTATCTGATGGAGCTGCGTTACCTTCAGTACCAGACAACAGTCTGTGGGGGCTCTGTATTTACTCCGGTAGTCCCGCCCATAGTACACGTTGACATGATCCAGCTGGAGAAAGCACACCAGGTCCCGAGATACCTAAGGTTAATGTAATAATGCAAATAAACAAGTATTACACCAGGTAAGGGTTTCTAGTTGAGAACCAAACCTTTACTAGGTAGAAAGTAAGATAATAAGATTTTTCTTCATCTACAATGTAACCAAAAAAGGTAGTCTACTTTGCTTGTTATATGTAATTCCTAATGAATATTGAGTTAATATGTTGGTACTTTAACAGAAGAATAGCAACACTCAGGAAAAAACAAGACTCTATCAAGTAGCTGAATGGCTATAACGCAAACCTCCAAACGCAACGCAAACCGTGATTCTCAACTGGGAGTTACCCCTGAGCAGGCAGAGGCAGTAATAACTGACACTCATAGTTTATAGGACTAGGATGATACTGTAAATGCTTAGAACAGCTCTGAACCCAAATAAGAACAAATGACAGCATATTCCTCAGCAAAAGCACATTACTCAAGATTGAAGTCAATGTAATCCTAGAAAGTCATTCTCCCTAAACGAAATCCCCACAACTCCAGCAAGACCTTCCCCCTGCCCCCCAAATAATAAAACTCTGTTTAGCTGAGGTGGTGATGCGTACCTGTAACCCCAGCACCTGGGAAGTGGAAGAGGGGGAGTCAAGAGGACCAAGAGTCCAGTGTTATCCTAATCTACACAGTGAGTGTGAGGCCAGCCTGAGCTACACGGATAAAATCCTCCCTTAACAAATCCAAACAGGAAAAAAACGGTAGAGAACTGAGATGAAGCCAACTAATGAGCAGAGAAGTGAACAGTTCTTAGCTTCCTCTTCTTTACAACAGAAGACTAAACAAAATTATCCTCTTTATAATGGATGAATAAACAAAATTATCTTCTGTGTGTCTTACACGGGTACAACAGTATTCTTACTGTGGAGTAAAAGCAGCCAGCACACCGTGGGGAGTACGGAGTGCAGAAAGGGACATACCTTTGCTTTTCCTTTAGGGACGTAGTAGATGCCAGACGCTCGCAAGAGAAAGTAACGCTTTTTCCAGGACTTCTTGCCATCGTCTTTCAGCCAAAGGACTCCTTCAATTTCTGGGACAGTTACAGAACTTCCACAAAAACATTCCTTTAAAAAAATCATTTGGAAAGATTTATGATCCTTATATATGATCACAGGAGTAGATATATGAATTATCTACTCCTGTGAGATGCGTAACACTAGGTAAAGCAAAACAGTTTTGTATTAAAACTGCACTAGCTTTCTGAAAGAACTTTCTATTCTAAACATAGCAGGAATTTACTTTAGAATTACTGTAGCAATCCTAAAGTGTTTAATAATAAAAGTGTGTCATGGGACCTCACAGTTTGAATCCCACCACTTATGGAAAGCTGGGTATGGCTGCAAGTACTTGCTGGGTAGCCAATCTAGCTAAAAAGGTGGGCTTCCAGTTCAGAGGGACTAAGGGAGAGAGAGAGAGAGAGAGACGAAGAAGACACCTGGCATTTTCCTCTAGCCTGTGTCTGCAGATAGGGGTGTGTAATCCTGAATGCTCATGTACATACATACACAACACACACACCACACCACACCACAAAATGGTTTGCCTCCAAAGTGCTGGGAATTAAAGGTGTGTGCCACCACTGCTCAGTGGGAAATAGTCTTTATTATAGTCATGACAGAGGCAGGCAGATCCCTGTGAGTTTGAGGTTAGCCTGGTCTACAGAGTGAGTTCCACGATAGCCAGGGCTACACATTGAAATCCTGTCTCAAAACAAAATGAAACAAAACAAAACAAAAACCAATCAAACAAAAAAGACTATTTCCCTCTGAACTCGACTGAGTTGCATATAACACTACTGAGTCCCACTTCTTCTTTGCGTGTTTGTGATGTGTGGTGATAAGCACGTCCACGTGTGGAGGCTGAAGGCTGATGTCAGGTGTCTTCCTCAGTTGCCTTCCACAGAGAGCCGAGGCTAGGCCAGATAGTTTGTGCACACCAGGAGTCTGCTTCAATTACAAATGCATACTGCCCTGCCTGGCTTTCATGTAGCTCTCGTGTAGGTGGCTGGAGCGTCTCCATGCTTGCTCAGAAAGTGCTACTGGCGGGCCACCTGACTGTAGGAAAAGTGGGTGTAACCAGCACAGCCATATTTTCTTCCTCCTATCTGGAAACCCTTAAAAGGTCATTACTCCTTTTAATCCACTAGAATATTGCTCAGCAAAAAGAATAGTTTGTAAGAGATTTGTTAGAGGCTCAATGGGCGCACACAGACAGAGCTGACTTCCAAAGATGCTAACGCTTCACTTTTAAATGTGCGGGAAGGGAGAGGGAGCCATACCTCTAACAGTACTTCTTTGTTCCTGTCTGCCATTTCAACCGTTTCCTTTTTCCCAAGAAGATAATTCTAAAGAAACAGTGAGACAAAAATGAAAGGATAAACTCATTCTGCCGTTCCCTTGGGAGGAAACACACACATCAGTTCCTCTGGAGAAGTAGCCACTCCAGAGCTGTGCCAGTGTGCAGGGGAGGGAAGCTCCCGCCACAGAAGCACCATCATTAAAAGGTTCCTCATCCACCTCCATCTTTGCCCAACACATGCTATGAAGTATTCCACAGACTGCCCTCCTCCACATTCTGAGGTGACAATAGATGCAACAACAAGTATTTTGAGATATTTAATTGTTATATAAAAATACCCAAAAGCATTAGAAATTAAGTAGAAGAAATCGGGAAAGGTTTCCTGAGATATGCTAAGCCAGCATAGTTCTATTCTGGACCTAGCATGCCGTTGCAGATGATGATTAATATTCTGGTTTTTTAAGAGGAAATCTCAAATTCTGCTATGCCTATAACAGTCTCATTTGCTTGGTTTAATTAAAATCTGAGCTGTAATCATTAGTATGATGATTACAAAAGATCTATCGACACTTCTTAACATACATTCTTCATTAAACAACCACAATTTAGTCTGAGGAGTAGAACCTGACTGCTTTTTATCGCAGAGCTCTTGCTTTTCTTGACCTACTGGGGAGGAAGTGGACAGACAGGAGGCGGGGAGGGGAGAGGGGAGAAGGGAGAGGGGGATGGGGAGAAGCAGAGGACAAAAAGAATAAAGTATGTCTGGAAATGCCATAAGGAAGCACATTACTTTAGTCTGCTAATTTTCAAAGCACAAGTGTTGTGAATACTAACCCAAACATTACATTGTCCTAATAAAAGATGACAAACAGAGGTATTACGTAATTCAGCAAAGAAATTAAAATAATTAGCTAGATAAAACCCCCTGGCTTGCTTTGGTGAAATAAGAGCCTCAAATGTTAATGAACTGCTGGGCTCACCAAACTCTGAATTTACAGAGAAGAAACCCAGTGATCGCCTGGAACTACTTACATTTCTATCAAAGTTCACCCTGTGTGGGACTGGGAACCTTTCTGAGGCCTAACACCTAGCCCCCAAGTTCCTGTCCACCCCAGTAGTAATGAATGCTCTTGTGGGGGTTGCCAGTCTACTGACTCAGCACTTACAAGTTAGTCAGGCTTACCTGTGGGTTTTTAAAAAGTGCATATTTTTCTATACGCTCCATAAATATGAGCTTGTTTTGACTATCTCTTGTCCAATTAAGAAGATTTTCAACCAAGTTTTCATGGTCTTCAAAGATTCTCTCTGTTCCAAAATTAAATACCAGCTCTTTGTTAGTATTCACCAGAATTACATAAAAGGCAAGATAAAGCCTATCAGAATTACAGAATCTTTGTGAGTGCAGAGGCCAAAGGTTGATGACAGGTATCATCCTCAATTGCTCTCCACCTTACATTTTGAAATAGTCTCTCACTGAACATGGAGCTCACCAATTCAGCTACACTGACTGGGTAGCAAGCTCTGCCATCCTCCTTTCTCTGTCCCCCCAGGGCTGGAATTACAGATGCATGTTTCTGTAACTGGATTTTTTTTAAATGTGGTTCGGGGTGGTGTGAAATAATACTGAGCATATGTTAAAAGTATTCTTTCGGGTTTGTTGATGTGCTTTGTTCTCCCTTGGAGTTAAAGACTTTTTGTACAAACACCAGTAAATGTTAACAGTATTGGTGCTGGAAAGATGGCTCAGCACCATGCACTCTTGCACAGGATCCAGGTTCAGTTCTCAGCACCAACATCAGGCAGCTCACAACCACCTGTACCTCCAGTGCTAGAGGGTCTGACACCCTCTTCTGGCTTCTTCATGCACATGATGCATATACATACACTCAGACACATAAAATAAGTAAAGGAAAAAGTAAAAATCTTCAGTAACAGTTTTCAGTAAGTGTATTTATGCAGCTCTTATTTCAAAGAAAAAGCATTTTGTTTATCATTAAAAACTGCTTTAGAGCCAGGCTATGGTGGCGCACGCCTTTAATCTCAGCACTCAGGAAGCACAGCCAGGTGGATCTCTGTGAGTTCGAGGTCAGCCTGGTCTACAGAGCGAGATCCAGGACAGGCACCAAAACTACGCAGAGAAACCCTGTTTTGGAAAAACAAAACAAAAAACCAAAAACTTTGCTTTAATCATTTTAAAATCCGAAGTGAACTGGAATTCATCTTTTATTCAAAGAACTATTCAGATACACTAGGAAAAACATTAAAAAGCCATATTTAAATAAGATAAAGTGCCTGATAATTTTATAGAAAGAAAAGCATAAACGTCTCAAGATGCTCCTATCAAATAAAGACTTGGTCACACACACTAAGAGGCAATAAAGCAGTCGTACTACTCACCCATTTGTAGCTCAGAAATGCTCTCCACCAGTGACCAGTCCAAACTGTAGCCACAGTGAGATTTGTCCATCAGGTTATCCAGCACTTGTCTCACTGTCTGTCTCTCATCCACCATCATTGTTTTAGAACTGTCATCAGACATGTGGACCCTGATCACCAGCTGCAACAGGTAAAAATGCAATTAAATGGTAACTTAAAAATGGTATTCTAGGAAAGTATTTTTCCAGTGTTAAATAGCATTCTGATTCAAGTCTCTAAAAATAAATTAAGACATATTATGACTATGCTGATCTTACTATTAAAGGTAAAACCTGAATATCAAGAAACCTGCCTACATAAATTTTAAGCCTTTAAAATAAAAATTATTGTGCTAAGATGATTTTTGTTTGTTTTGAAAGTAGCGAGAAGCCTTTATTTAGTGTCTGAGCGACAATCAGATCAGATGTGCCACAAGCAGCGGGGCTGAGCCAGGCACTCAGGTCCTGCCCAGAAACACAGGCTGGCTTTTCCGAAACACCTCACCCACAAACCCACACGTGAACAGACAACAGGAAGAACACATTTCCACCTTTCCATAAGCCAGAGGAACATTATCTAGAAACAAGAGAATCCTTCACAAAGCAAAAGGAAACGGGAACACGGGAACATTTCAGACCCCGCAGAGCCACACACCACCTTTTCACCTTTTTGACTTGGGCCTCTTTAATTTTCTCCAAGGCAACTCTGATCTTCTCAGCTTTCAGTTTCGCCGCCTGTTCTTCCTGCAAACACAGAGCATTTCAGATCAACTGCTGCCGAGAGGGTGAGGACAGCGGAGAAGGCTTCATCCTCAGAGGGGCTAGGACTGAATTTCCTAAGAACACAATGCTCCATTTTTAAAACGGCCCTGTTTACAAAATGAAGTGGACATATCGTAACAAGAGAGCACACAGGTGGGAGAGGAAGGTTAGATTCCATATTCCGGAGGAAAAAGAAAAGCAAATGACTTTCAAGTAATGGATTTGGGGAAATATGATGAATAATGCCCCTGCCTTCCTATTTGCTACGCTCACACAGCTCCTCTGAATTCAGACTCCCTCCAGAGTTTATGCAAGATTTTACAGAGTTTTGTTTTGTTACACTGAAAATTTAAGATCACTGTAAAAATATAGACGGCAAAAAAACCAATCTAGTTCATTTTCAATAATATAAACCCCTTAACAAATAAGAAGCATAGGTACTAATATTAATTCTTATTAATAGGCTAATACAAATAAGAGGCTGCCTTATATTTTAAGTTTTACTGATTTGGAAAATCATGCAACACAACATGTCAGTAAATTCTAATTCATTAATCCATCAATACGCTCTTTTAAAATGCTAAATGTAACTTTACAAATAACCCAACTGTAAGTAATTCCACTTTAGAAAACCTATTATAAACTATAGTAAAAATTATAAAGAACTAAAAATAAAGCATTGTCCATTTTTGTAATAGCATACAGTATTCTACACTAGTTCATACTTACCGGCAGTGTCCAGCAATAGGCCATAATAAACACTGTAGCTGTAATTTCCAATTAAAAAAACTCATACAAGTGAACTTCTGTTTATAAAGGATTATTTTCTATTTGAATACCATTACAAAAGATTAAATATCCATAACTGCCATCTTCTATAATCCTTTTATATGTCTTTCTTTAAAAAACAAAAACAAAAGGAAAACCTAATTTTATCAGCCAAATTTTATCCTCTCTGGATTGTGCCCAAAATCCCACAACCCATGTGTGTTAGTTTTCATAAAAAGCTAACACTTCCAGGGTAGGGGACAAAAAAAAAAAAGCTAATCCATTTATTGATTTCTTTCCCTATTTACTAAAATTACGATGGCTTTCTTCTCTCCATTTCCTACTAGGCTGTGTCTCCTTACAAGCTTCTGTTACTGCCGTGGCCTAGAGAGACGGGGCAGGGAAAGGCAGTGAGCTTCTGTCCAGAAATTGGATCCCTTTCAATGAATGGAGCCACTGAATTAACAGAATGACCAAGGCCTGGAAACCCAACAGTTAAAGAACAAAGAACTTTATTTTAATAACGAAGAGGATTAATACTTAATTCTTGTACTATTACAGGTATGTTCCTCTGACTAAAAGATTAAATAATCCAGTCCTCTTCTTTATGAAAATAAATAGCATCATAAAATATGTAGATTACATTTAATGTAAGATTTTTTTTTTTGAAAAACAGTCTGTAAGAAACTTAAGCTAGTATTATTAAAATTGTTTCTAGAATGGAGTATTCTAGAACTGAAAAACAAAATCATTATTAAGTAAATCACCAAATATGCAATGTTGATGAACACAGCCAGGCTCTATAATAAATTTGAAATACTTTAAACAATCATGTAACTGATTTCATAAAAAAAAAAAAAAAAAAAAAAAAAAAGCTTTACCTTTTCCTCCAATTTTTTTTTGGCATGAATGACTGCTGTAGGTTAAGAAAATTCACCAATTTATTTATGTACAAGTTTCATTTATGTCTCTGAAAAGTAAATCTGAAGTCTGTTGGGGAGAAACTGAATTGGAATTAATGCTTTGTATATTTGAAATACAAACATGAACATCTAAAAACAAAATATTTAAAAATAAATTTGTCATTATTTTATTTTATGTGTACAGGTGTTTGGCCTTCATGTATGTGTGTGTGGTGTGTGTACTGTAGTCCATGTGTGTACTGCCTGTAGAGGTCAGAAGAGGACACTGGATTCCCTGAAACTGGAATTCTAGATGGTTATGGGCTACCATGTGGATTGGGAATAAAACATGAGTCCTCTTGAAGAGCAGCAACTCTTAACCACTGAGCCATCTCTCCAGAAAATACACATATGAAAAGATGGTCAATAGTCCTGGTCTTCTGGGAAGTGCAAGTTATTCAAAAAAATACTAACTATTTACTACCATGCCCCAAATCCAAAACACCAACTCCGAATGCTGGTGAGGACGTGGAACGTTAAGAACTGTTGTTCGCTACTAGTGAACACAGAATGGTTCAGGCACTTTGGGAGACAATTTGGCTGATTCTCACAAATTTAAACGTACCACTGCCACATGATCCAGTAACCATGCTTCTATGTACTCACTCAGATTAGCTGCACACAATGTTTATATATGCTCTATTCATAATTACCTATACTTGGAAGCAACAAAGATGACCTCTAATAAGTTAATAGAATAAGTACATCCTGGCAACTAAATATTATTCAGCACTAAAAAAGAAATGAGCTGTCAAGCAACAAGAGGGCACAGAGGGATTGTAAACACGTTAGTAAATAAAAGAATTCATTCCGTAAAAGTGACATATTACATAATTAAATCCTAACTATATTGTGCTCTGGAAAGGGCAGTAATAAGTTCGGTGGTTGTCAGGGGTTAAGAAGGAAACAGGGTTATTAGGCAGACTACAGAGGCCTTCAGAACAGTGCAACTATTGCTTGTCATATTGCAATGGATGATATATGTCAGCATGTCCGAACTGCAAACTGTTCTAAGAATGTCTAAAAAGAATAAACAAAATTAAACACTGGACTTTTATGAGTTATACATACAGCAATAGTGTTTGCATGCTCCCGTTTTACTTTAGTATACTACTGTGTGTCAAATTCCATGACAGGTTTAGCTTAATTACTACCGTGTGTCAAATTCTATGACAGGTTTAGCTTAATTGAACTCATAGATTAGTTCCTGCTCTACACACTGCAAGTACTGAACAGTATGAGGTAGCCAATTCACAAATATTTAACCAATCACACTTCTCTCACATCAATAAGGAGTCATTTTTTAATGCAAAACAGCTACGTAAAGCTTTCCTAAAAAATTCAAATTCACCCTTTCTTTTAGCTATAAAAATTGGTCAATATAATTTCCTTTTAAAAATTGTTTCCAGGGCCTCACATATGAAAAGCAAGTAACTACCACTGGGCTACATCTCAGGTCCTTATAAACTGGTCTATAGAAATAGTATCAAATTTAAGGGCCAGCTGTTTAAATTTCAAAATAGGTGAATTTTAGTCTATTCTTCTCAAGTTTATTACAAGGATAATCTTTCTAGAAACTTTTTGAACAAACAGAACTGGTTACGGTGGGATCTAAACATTGCTACTGGAACAAACTGTAAATAAAAACAATTAAGTAGCATGATCCACGTTTCCTGTGGGCCTCATGCTCTTCCTCTGCGGGTTCTGTTTGCATTTTCTAATTAAACCATACTGTATTTTTTAACCATAGCAATACTGGAAACAAGAAAAGCATCTTACATATTCTTTGTGTTACGCAGTAAGGAGACAGATCACTAAATTTGTGTGATGTTTTTAGGTAATACATGGAAGACTTCCAGTAGTTTATTTATAAAGGCAATGCTAGCCTGTGTTCACTAATTCAAAGGACAAAGCTTCCTCCATTGTATTTTCTGCTGACCAGCTCAGATGTTCAGTCTTCTGCCCCATATTTTCTGACTAGTCCTTTCTTCATGTTGTCTCACAGCTATCCTAAACATAGTAAGAGATACCTCACTCATATAAAAACAACTTTCTCTCCTACTTCTTCTCTTAAAAGAGCAAGAGACAACCCACTCTCTACTGAAAAACTCCTGTGTGGCTATCACTAGCCATCAAATGCCAAGCCTCCTCAAATTTGCACATAGCACAAAAACAGGGTAAAGATCTCATGATTAAATGAAAACCAATGCTGGGTTGCAAAGTGAAACATTCTCTGGGGTGTCAAGATCAGAATATCAGTACTTAGAGAGTTACAGTTCCTGAGAGAGGGATAGTGAATGATTTCAACGGAGAAACTAAGACTTTACAGGTTCAGAACAAACATAATGAAATCAAGGTGCTAAATAGTGGTTTGCAATTTCTCTGGAAGACTGCAATGATGAAAAAGTGACCAATGAACTCAAAGAGAACTTGAAGTGCTAATTTAATATTCATTGGCTGCTCTACTTACTGCATAATGCCGCCCAGAATCAAAGTAATTATAGCTAACTGTTTCTCTGAAGAAATCATGAAATTATATTAAACTCTCGTCAAGAGAACTGACATTAATTATCTAAAATTTGTTGAGCCACAAGTTATGTTGTATATGATATCTAATTTAAATTCAAAAATACAAGGCTTGCGTGATTATTACAGTCACTGTGCCGACTACAATGCATAAAGATTACCGTCTTATGATCATATACATATTTATTAACTACTTAGCTACATATTCATTATACTATAACCTCAGTTTCTATTGTCCTAATGGTTTATAGCCTTGGCTTTTGGAGTATCAATAAATAAAACTACTTGTTAAAGACATAATGTAAAAGTATTTTAGCATCTTTTCTGAAGCAGAGAAAACGATGGTTACTACTAGCATAGTTCAGTCAACTCTGGTAGACATCTGGAGGTTGGGAACTGGGGTACCAGGCTTTCTGGTCAAAAGCCAGACTACTCCATAGGCTGGTATGTTAGTGGTACATATACCTGGGGCTGAAGGGAGAGCTCAATGGTAGACGACATGTTGGGTATATGAAAGGTTCAGGATTCAATGCCCAGCACCAAAGAAGGAAGGGCACACCATTCCCAAGAGGCAGGTGCTCTGACAGAGGGCGCCAACAACCTCAGAGTAAGGTTCATCTGAGCTCTGTGGTCTGGGTTGCTTAGGAATATACGCCGCCTCTTCCATGATGCCATCCCAAGTCTGTTCTTAAGTGTTTAGGTTCCACACTACTGAATCACATTCTTGCTCAAATTTCTACTGCACAAGCAGGGTACTACTATTCCTCCTTACGCTGTGGCATCTCTGGTTAGCAACCCAGATGTTGCTAGCAGATACACTGCCAATGCACTCTAAGCTGTAGGTAGAAAGCTTTCATATTTCAGTCTGCACTACAGTTTCCTTGGCAGAAGGGGATGGGAAGTTACTACCACTTTTAATCTCAAACTTACCAAGTACAATTCTTTCCGTGGGAAGAACTTGTTTACTGCCTATAATTCCCAGGACCACAGACATCGGCACATAGAAGGTACCCAATGAATACGAACTGAATGATGACGCTACCTCCCCCATTAGCTTCCCACTGCACTTAGAGAAATGTCAATGTCCTAGCAGGCCTCGAATGATCTGGCTCTTGTTTACGTTTATCAGCACAAAGCAAAGCACGCGTAGCTCCACTTTATCATGGTCGTCTCACGGTCATCTCACAGTTGTCTCAGCACTACAGACTCTAGCTGCTTCTCAAGTTGGACCCCCTGTACCCTCGGCCTACCTACATGGAACATGCCTTTCTTTTCAGGCCGGCTTCTTTCACCCTTTAGATTTAACTTCAATTCCATCTACCAAAAAACGCCTTTTCTGGCCTTGCCACCAGTGAGACTGATTGTTTATCTTCTCCGTAGGAGTCTCTACTTCTTTGTTTGATTCACAGCACTTAACATAATTTAGGTATTTTTATGTGTGTGTATGCATATGTACACACACACACACACACACACACACACACACACACACACACACACA
>CABHPQ010117296.1:0-16644 GCA_902168405.1 Peromyscus aztecus | reverse complement strand
ATGGGTTCCAATTTTTAATTCACAATTGAGTAGTAGAGGAACTGTGCAAAATGGGGCCTGTTTAGAGGAAGCAGGTCACTAGAGATGTGTTTTCAAAAACTGTATCTTTCTCTAATCTCTTCTGTTATTGTGGCCCTTGGCTTCCTGTTTGCTATGACATACTGCTCTACCATGCCTTCAAACACCATGGCTGAAACTTCTAACATAATGCTCTAAAAAATTTATTTCCTCGTAAACACCAGCCCAGCCACCATCCTTTGTAGTATAGGGTCCTGCCTGCAAGATATGCTAGTGTAATATATTTCCTCCCGTAAGTCATTCTGTTGAGTATTTTGTACATCAACCATAGCCTGTTTCTCACCCTACACAGCTTCAAAAGTTCCAGAGTCCATGCAGTGTCTGCTGTCACATCTGGAGACATCTGTCCAGTTCACACCCGTCTCTTGGATTCTAGGTCAACTTGCAAGCACATGTTCCTACTTGGGTGTTCTTTAGGCATTTCAAATTCAACATGCTAGGAGTCAAATTCTTCATCTTCTGTTCTTCACACCTTGGTGTGTGTGTGTGTGTGTGTGTGTGTGTGTGTGTGTGTGTGTGTAATAGGTGAGAGATGTGGAGGCCAAGATTAACATCAAGTGTCTTCTTCAATCATGTTCTACCTTATTTATTGAGATAGAGCCTCTCACTGAACCGGAACTCATCAGTTCAGCTGGCTGGGCTTACCATCAAACCCCAAGAATCCTATCTGTGCTTCCCCTGTGCTGGGATTACAGCACTGAAACCACATGTGGCTGTATGTGGATCCTGCAGATCTGAACCCAGGGTCTCATACTCCGCTAAGCAAGCTTCCTACTAATACTGGCTTGATGCACAAACTTGCTTCTCCTCCTACATTTGGATACTTGACCTCAACTCAGAATCACTGAATTATTCTTTGTTCCTCTCTTCCCTCTTCTGTCTAACTGTATCTAATCAAAGCTTAAGCATTCCACACTATTTCTTCTTCTTCTTCTCCTCCTCCTCCTCCTCCTCCTCCTCCTCCTCCTCCTCCTCCTCCTCCCCCTCCTCCTCCTCCTCCTCCTCCTCCTTCTTCTTCATTACTCTGTCCAGGGTCTGGACTCAGGTTCTCATCAACTGTTACTAAAACACCACAGGGTTTACCTAAAGGTCTAATTAGAACTCATCCTAATTCATAAATCGTACTGTGGACCCTATGAAATATTACTCTAGTCCTGTGTCTTTAATGACATTAGAACCAGCAGATGAAGCCTCTGCATTTATCAGGGGAAAAATCTTACAGCACTACATACCTAACTCTGTATGAAGGGATAAATTGAAATTAAACACCCAACTAGCAAGACAAAAATAACAAAGTAAACTGAAATAAAACAGATGGAATTAATAGTATCAAAAGTAGAAAATGGATTTACACTGAGAACTATAACAAATAATATTAAGTATGGTTCTTTTTTAAAAAGTCAATAAATAGACAAAGCCTAGTTAATTAATAAAAAGAGAAGAAACTACATACACAGTAAATCAAAAATAACTGGCAAAAGTTGTAATCTGTCTCAACAAGCACATGGTGAGCACTGAGGGCAGTGCCTGCCTAAGCTTTAAAACTCACTAAAGCAATGGCTGGTTGTGCTGCCTGAACACAAGAGCCAACGCCTTCCTTATGTAACTGTTCATGGGCCTACAGTATAACAATCATGATATCAATAAATGTCAACATGCCAAAAGCCATGGGGTGTAGCAAAGGTGACACCCAAGGAAGAATGGAGTGATCAACACCACAGAACAAAAATCAAAATACCAGATTTCAGTATTTCATACAATCAGTTTAACGTTATACCTCAAAGAACTGGAAACAATAAGTAAAAATCTAAAAATTGTAAGAAAAATGTAAATGTAAGATACTAAACAGTATATGAGACCTATTTTTAAAACTACTCCTAGAAAAAAATGATGGGCATTCAAATGCTAACTAAATAATGATGAACAAATTCTTCTCATCCTCCAAATCTGTAGACATTGCCACTTAAATGGGAAGATCTGGACAGAAAGTTTGAGGGGAAACATATTTCCAGATTCAAGCATGGATTAAGTCTCACAAGAAGAATTCAAAGGCAGGTGTGGAGGTTGTAAGGGTACCATGACAAGGAGCAGGACATTGCTCTGAGCACCTTCTGTGGTTCCTAACCAATGCTGTCTTAGAGGATACCACCTCCATTACCAGTCTGACTGATTGTTTAAACATAAGGCTGAATCCAGAATATCTGCACTCCAAATATTTGACATTATAATTAATCTTGAATTTAATGAGCATTGATTCTCCCTAAACACTTGTCTGGAAGAAGTAAGTGTTCTGAAGCACAGCAGGAGAGGTTGCAGACCACACATTGTTCCGATGTAATCTTTCTCTGGGTTACAACAGAAAAGGCAGAAATTTTTTGTAGCTGGACAACATTACATGGTCCACTCTTCGTTCCCGCCTACATCTGATCCCTTCCTTTTTGCTTTTTGGAATTGTGTTTACTGAACTGTGGTCCACCTCCTAGCTGCCCCATCTACCCTCCATCTCACCCCTGCTTGCTGAACTGCTCTCAAATCAAGTGCACTCAGACATTCTGCTTATAATGAAGGATGGACTGTGTTTCCAGTGAGTGTACTCTTCATGTGCATGTGTTCACAAGGGAATCCAATCCAGTGCCAGTGTCCCAGGTTGCATCTCACCACAATTGCACTGTTGTCCATTTGATCTTGTGAGCCCTGTGTCCCAGCACATTCCCGACCCCAGGGAACAGTGTTGTCCTGAGATCATTTCTAACCTCCCTCTGTTCCTTCATCTCCTTCATCTGCTCTCCTCACCGTGTTTTCCAGGACTACAGATATCTGGCTGAATTTCATTTTGCTTTATCTTTTCTAAAGTTATCTTTGTAATGAAGCATATAACTAACTAAAATGGGGGAAAACATGTAGAAATTCTCACTTCTGAGAAACCTAATTTAAAGCCCCTTATATAGGTTTCATTATTACAACTAATCACACCCACTGAAAATCAGTTTTCATAAGCCAAACGAATGCATGTGCACCCATGCTCACACATGAACACATGCACACATGTGCATGCGTACACATACATATGCACTCGTGCACGTACTAATAACACATGCACACTCACAATACACAGACACACACACTTGGTGCTATAACCTCCACCAGCATCATGTTCACAGCATCTCCAATGCCCAAACTTGGCCTAGACAGTGTCTGTCAGCAACCTGTAAATGTTTCCTGAAAAACTCAGCTGTGAGCTTCTAGTGACCCTGTATTTGTTTCCATGCATTTGAACATGCACGTTGAAGAGAAGATCCATGTTATTTGGAAACTAGATAGAGTGAAAAACAACATACTTTCAAGATAATCTGTGTATTATCCAAAAGCAGATCACTAATGGGCGCTGACAAATGACACCACAGTCGGTGGTACTTAACTTTCTGACCCAGTATTTGCAGTACTTCTGGGTGCTGCTGGGATAGTCTGGAGAACCTGCTACACAAAGTTCAAGAAAGAGAAATCCCCAACCTCTCCTCTCCCCCTGTGCCCAGGTCTGTTCCCACAGCAGAAAGAAGAACCATGGGGTAGGGGTGCTGATGTGTGTGTGTAGGTGTGTGTATATGTGAATAGGTGCAGGTATCTGCATGTGTAGTTGTGTGTATGCAAAGTGTGCAGTGTACATGTGTAGGTATATTCAAGTATAGGTATGTGTGAGGTATATGTATGTGTATGAGTACATGTGTACAGGTGTGTGTATAGGTGTATGTGTAGGGTTTGTATGTTTAGGCGTGTGTGTGTGTGTGTGTGTGTGTGTGTGTGTGTGTGTGTGGTGTGTAGCAAACCTAAGGCATCGACAGACAGAAGCACCACAGGACTACGACTCCTTCCTCAGTAACTATTGCTAGCTAACCGTGAGCCACCTGTCTCTTCTCCCTTACCTCCCATCTGGGTAGTGCTGAGGGAGAGAGAGGAGGAAAACGTAGTAAGAAGAACCAGACAGGGAAGGAGGGCAGCAACAACTAATCTGCGCTCCTCTCTAGAACAACGGAACACAACGGAACACGCCGTGGCCATTAGCCAGTGGCATAACCTCGGGGCAGTCCCAGGAAACGGGTCCCCTTTCTGGGAAGTCACTGCTGGAGCGATGGTGACTCCTGAGAGCTCAGCAACTGGTTAGACGGGTGCTGTGTTTAAAAGTCACTGTCTCTGTGGCTGACAAGGTTGGAAGCCTAAGGACAGCCACTGTGGGGCCAGGAAATCCGAGCAGCCCTTCTGTGGCCCTGCGCTTTGGGATGCAGAGGACTTCCCTCGGGGTCATTTATTCCACGACTGACATAAGCTTTGCAGTCTGCACTGGATTCTGCTTTCGAGTCTTTATTTAGTCCCTTCCCCTGCTTTATGGAGAACTAAGCACAAGTGCTGACCCCTAAAACCTTTGTTCAGGACGTTCTTTCCTTGACCTAAGCCTCTTGTTTCGGCCCTCCTCTTAGCAAGCAACAGCAGGCAGGCAGGTTCCAGGGTGCCCACCCCTGACACGGGCTACACATGGCCAGGAAATGTTCGCTCTGGTGCTTGAGGGCACCATGCTCGACTGAGGTATCAGATAGCACATTTTCATCTGGATATAATTTATTTACTCTATCAGTACTTTATATTAAAGAAAGTGAACCAGTGTGAAAACTAAAGGGGAGACATATTTTGGCTGAAGAATAACCTGGAAATTATTAAAGTCAAAAGCTTCTGGGTCAAAGGGCAGCAGTTTCATGTTATTAGAATAACATGTTAATGTTTAAGTCATGTAACCTCATAGGGTCCTCGAAACACCTGCAAGGAAAATGCTTTTCACACTGTTGGATGGTAATGAATAGGCAGGCTCACTGCGTTACTCCGGACTCTACTCATGCATCCGGGTTTTATGAGCCAATGAAACATAGCTTGACATGAATATAAAAAAGACAGTAAAACGCCACCCATTCTCAGCTCTGCTTTCTCTCTGCTCACTGCTGCTGCCCTCCAAGCTCCCCCTGTCCTTTTCTCTTAGGTTGCACTGGGTTCAGCTGTTTGCTGGGGACAGAGACAAAGGTGCCCTGAGATACAGTAGGAAACACGCAAACCCTCTCACAATATGGCTTCTGATACTGAATAAGGCTGGCACCGTTGACTAGATCCTGCCTGTGTTAAACAGCATTGCAGCAGCCCTACGGTGCATCTCCATAAACAACACTTCCGGGTGGGGTTGTTTTTTTTGTTTTGTTTTGTTTTTGTTTGTTTGTTTTTCTCTTCACATCGTTATCAGCCTTAGCACCTAAGCATAGGCATGCACACATGTGTCTCAAGAAAGGAAACGCCTGCATGACTGAAAGTCAAAACACCGAGAACCCATCTGAAGATGGACAAAGGGCATCTTTTATCCCTAATTGATGTAATTATATGAACTGACCTTTAGAAAGGTGAGGTCCATCAGATTGTAATAATTTGCATTTATTATTTTAAACGCAGATGTCAACTCCCTGGCACTCTCTCATATGTGCACAGAAAATGAGTTCAAGTTAAAGACTGGAGATTCTAAAAAATGAAATCAAAGAAAAAAATGACTTCTAAGTTAAATACAACCTTGCCTTCCATAAATCATCCAGTTGATTATTAAACAATCATATTACAGTATAAATTTTGTCTCTTCAAAACTTAGATATTGAAGCTACAGCCTCCAATGTGACCATATTTAGACTTAGGCACTTAAGGAGAGAATGGTCAGGTGAGGAGGGCCTTACTCTGACTGCAACAAGAACAGAAATTAGACTTCACATGCACACACACACACACACACACACATGCATGAACATGCACGCAAAATAAATAAATGTAATAAAAATAGTTTGTGTCTGCAGTTTTATTCAGAATGAACAAGGGGTGAATGGGAGGAAAAACTGAAATACAGAGAATGATAAGATGAAAGGCACAGAGAGAAAGGAAGAGCGATGCCTGCCCCAGCGTCCTGATCATCACTGTGAACATCTACCTTCCAGGCTTCTCGGTCTCTCCTCGGTCATTTGACCTAGTCATTGGTCTTCCTCTTTCCTCCTCCTTCACCCAATCTGTCTGTTTTTCAGGTTCCACACTCATGCCTCATCTCAGTGCTCTTGTTGCTGGCACACTCGCTCCATGCTCCTCTCTCTCAGGTTTACGTCACACATTGAGTTCTCGCCTATGCAAAGTAATAACTTCTTCTAAAAATATTTTATTTTTGGTTCTTAGTCTTCTAAAAACTCTTTACAGACATTACCTCATCCTTTCTCTTGTAAGTAGGTAACCCTGATGACAGAATGGCCCCAAAAGCTGTTTGTGTAGATTCAAGGGTAGACGTGTGCCTGAGACCTCAAAGGTGTCGGTCCTGTCTATTTGGGATGAAAGATGGGTGTACTCAACTTCAGCAAGTGCCATAAGCTCTTGTTCAAGCAGAAGAGCAAAGTAAATCTGGTGCCAGAATTAAAAATATAACAAAATAAAACTGTTTCGTTCACCAAAGAAGAGAAATAAGAAAATAGCATTTACCATACTGTTTTTACCTTTCAAAATATTTGCTTTTTATATAACTTAAAGTAGAAGACTTTTCAATCTTTGGAGGTATTTTTGTATTCTTGTGCATGTCTTAAATATAGGCATTTCTATTCTTACTGAAATGCCTATAAGATCCTTACACACACTCACATGTGCCCACACACACTTACATGTGCCCACGCGCACACGCACACACACACACACACACACACACTTACACACTGTTCACCATACCACACACTGGTCTTCCAGTCACCTCCTGTGTGATGAGTTAAGCAGACATCTGAAGAGACTAACCAGGCCACTATAACGTACTAGCTCCACCCACTGTGAGAAGAGCAGAGATAAAAAGAAATCTTTCTTCCATACTGCTCACTCTGCTGTTAGTCCTGTCCCATTTAGAGTTGGAGACACTGTAACTTTAGAATCTTAGAAATGTCTGAACTCATAACATGGGAAAATATGAGCATTTTATTAACTTAGTAGAGGATTCCAGCCTAAACAGACTTTTCCCTCTGCTGAACATGTGTTTAAAAGATTATGGGAAAGGATTTTGAGCTTGAGTCTTCAATTCCAGTGAAGAATGACTCACTTGTGTATTTCCATAAGGTGTAAAGATCAGTTCATGTCAGCTATGTGTGGCCTCGAGGCCTCTGCTACGTACCTACCCCAGGTAGGTAAACGTGCTGCAGCCCACAGTAGAAAGCTTCCTACTACAAACAAGGGGACAGGGACATGCAAATGTCACCTTAGGAAGAAGAACAAAGGGCAAGGAAGACCAAAGTAAGGGCAAAAGTAACTTTCAAGTGCCTTGTCACTAAGGGGCAGACTGAGCATCTAAAGACTGGCTTCTGTGAGGAGCCTGGGCCAGGGACCACTTACAGACAACTGAGGTAACAGGAATGGTTTGCAGCCATTTCCTCAAAAGAAGAAAAAAAGCTCTCTCTGTTGATGGCAGAGAAGCCGCACACTAACTTTTGCACATACAGGAGGATTCCTGTCATCAATGGCAAAATGGAAGAAGAAACAGAGTCTCAACAGCACGGAATAGAGGACAGATGTGGTGTGAGTCTCAGCAGCATGGAGTAGAGGACAGATGTGCATGAGTCTCAACAACACGAAGTAGAGGACAGATGTGGCATTAAGCTAGAGAAGTAAAGAGGCACAAAAGGCTTTCCTCTCTGTGAATTCTTACTTCTGTTCTGAACTCTCTCATGGCCTTTCTTCCTCCAACAACTGGTATTGTGAAACAAGCCTAATAGAGACTCCAGCTCTAAAACACACCCCGGAATGGCCAACTAGAAGCACAATAAAGCCTCCAGAGGAAGAATCGAACAGCTTACTTATGAGTAACTTAATCCAGACTCTGTGTGACTAAGTCCAAGGCATCAGGTCAGCCCACTTCACCAATGTAAGACACAAGGAATGACTGGGACCTGTACCCTTTTTAGGAAGAGACTGTGAGCCAGCCACAGAGGCACAAGCCTATTACTCCAACTAGTTGGAAGGCTGAGACCAAACTAGATAATAGAGAGTTCAATGTCAATATTAGCAAAATGGTGAGGTTACCATGAGGGGATGGGGAAAGACACAGAGAGAAGTGGTGAAGAAAGATTTGTTTTATTAGAATGTCTGGGGGGGGGGAGTAAAATTAATGTCTTTTATACAAAAGCTATAATTACAGATATAGTTGCAGATGTCCAAGTCAGTATCAGAAAACTTGTTCCCTCTCTTTATTTCCCCAATCAACCATCCCTGTCTCGTCCTTCTATAAAAACACTACTGCTACTGCTGAGGGGCATCTGAAAACCTTGAACACGCTCTAAGAAACCCAGATGCTTCTGCTCTTGT
Organism: Peromyscus aztecus; assembly: GCA_902168405.1. Lineage (NCBI taxonomy): Eukaryota > Metazoa > Chordata > Mammalia > Rodentia > Cricetidae > Peromyscus > Peromyscus aztecus. The sequence goes on along the minus strand of CABHPQ010117296.1, from coordinate 8,175 downwards.
CTAAGTCAGGGGAAGTCTGATCTTTGAATGATTTATACTTTTGTACAATGAATTATAACACATAATTTTAAAGGAAAAACAGTGGATGAAAAAGCAAAGAAAGTTGTTTCAATAAAAATTACATCATTTGACTTTATAAATCTAAATAACAGTAAATTATTTTTAACACTATTTAATTACATTGTTGCAAAAAATAACTGAAATATTGGCAAAAATACTAAAATTCTAGGAAATCATCACTCAGACTGTTTCTGAAAGTAGAGGACCACGCTTTAACAAAGCTATAAATTAAAGATCATGACTCATTGCTCACTTATAACATATGGTAACAAAACTTTAAGGAGATATGGACTCCAAGAAAAGGCTTCATCCTTACAAAGAAGGTTGAAATTTAAAACAACTTGAAGTTAATCAGCTATGGTGTTACATACCTGCAATCCTGGCACTTAGGAGACTAGAGCAGAGGATCATAAATTCAAGGCCAGCATGGGCTACATGATGATGCTGTCTCAAGAGAAGAACAGAAAAGTCAGCATTAAGTTAAAATGTCTAAAGTAAAAATACATTATTTTGACATTTTATTTTTTATTTTTATTAATAATTTAATAATAGAAGGCTTTTCCATCTCTCTAAGTCTCTATATCTGTCAATGTACTTCTGGACTTGTGGCACCTCACTGAGGTAAGGGAGACATGGGAACAGCCAAGAGTCACCTTCTCTCACATGTAGTGGACATGTTTGAGGCTTATCCCTCTTCAAGGGAGAACTTAGTTCCCAGAGGTAAGGAGCATCATTGACCTGGAAGCATCCACAGTCAGTTCTTCAGGTTAGCTTCTGGAACAAAGCATAGGTCACATGCTTCTCAGGGTCACCCCTATCCAACAACCGATCAAAGTGCACAACCTTCTTTAAAATGTTTAAAGTCACTTTATTCCAATTAACTCATAAATAAAAACACCACACAGCTGGTTTAAGATAGTCACTCAAACACTTGCCCTATCCTAAACGCTATACATGCCCGAGGACTTTCATAGTTAGAACAGCTGTTCTGAAGCCATGAAATGTCTGTAGAGGCTCTAAGTTTCACTATCAACTATACTAGTTAATTAGTTAATTAGCTAGCTAGTTAGTCTATGGTTCTTACTACTTTAATACTCAACCTTTTGATACTGGGAAACAAAGTTGTTACGCACAAAGTTCACATTTGCAAACCATGCAGTCAGTTCAAAGAAAAATAAAGGCCCCAAAACTCAATATTTTCACTAAGTTTATGGCTATTGTGTTGGGCTGCATGCATAGCTTTCATTGGCCAGCCATGGCTGCATGTGGTCCACAGACCACAGTGTGGACACGCCTTATGACTTTTGTGAGAAGGCCCCCACAGGACTGGAGGAATTTTAACAGGTCTGCCTCTCAGTGTGAGGACTGTACAGCTGTGCCTCCTTGCTTCTCCGTTGATAGGTATTGTATCCAAGAAATCCTTCATACTCCTGGCTCCATGGCGGTACATCCTTCTATCTGGTCTATTGTGTGATGATCAAACTAACATGTAGATGATCTCACACACATGTATAAGGACTTACTCAGTACTTGAGTTCTCATACCTTACTAAGCCCTTTGCTGGCAAGAGTTATGGTGAAGCCATGATATTGAAATGACACTATAGTTGACTTCTCACAAAAACAAAATAACGGGGGACAAAGAAGATCTTCACTGAATGCCTGACTCTTAGAGCACCATGGGCCTGGAGCTAATGTTGAAATTGAATACTGTGGACTATGACCTGCCAGAAGATTTTAATGAAAAAAGCCAGAGTTTCTCTCAAAGCACAAAGTTTCATGTGGTCCACAAGAATAACATTTAACAATGTCTTCCCAGTTGAATTGGGGGGAAACGCTGCTAGTTTTAGCTCTGCAGAATTCAATTCTGATCAATCCTTGACACCGGGCATCTGGTTAAGCAGGCCCCAGCCACTCTAACACAGATGGAAACCATTGTGGGACACAAATGGTGGCTGGTAGCTGCTGGAAAGTACTTTTCCCTCTCCCTGTCAATTCTGAATATTAATGATTCAATATAAGTTTAAACATTTGCATCATGGCCCCCAGAAGAGAAAGAAATAAGACTAAGTCATGGGAACGAGGGTGTTTGAACTCTGCCAAGGATTAAGTCAGAAATGGTTCCTGGGAGGAAAAGACAGTCTACACGTGTTGTTTACTTTCCTCTCTCTCTCCTGAGCCTCTTCACACCTTGGCCTAGAGAAGGCAAAAAGGAGAACTCAACAATTTACGTAACACCATGGAATTGATGGAAGGCAGGTATGATATATTAGTACAGCAAAAGGCCCTCAAACTGAGGAGAAATCTGGCTTCTCCCATAGTTTCTTGTGCAGAGAACAGCTTACACTGCCAACGAAATTAAAATTGAAGCTTCAAGAATGCTCATGTAAATATGGACCAATGGTATTGAGCATCTTAAATGGTAAATTCCCCCACTCCATGAGAACTCGGGTGCATGAATTGTACACAAGAGAACACTTTGAAAATGTTCTTTGGAATCAGATCATCAGTTCTTTCCATCCCAATTTTTTTACAAAAACTTCATACTGAGATTAAAATTTAAGAGAAAAATTGATACAAGGACTTCCTACTGTTAGGGTAATCACTAAAACCAGAAGATAGTTAAGAAACTGGATAAGAGCATTTTGTGATTTATGATTTTACTGCTAACCATATGATGTCTTTTTAAATCCCAAAACAAATGTTCCTTTCTGCATAAGTTTGGCTCAGCTAGTATCAAAATCCACTTTCTAAAAAGAAACTAAGATCAGATAGAAACTAATAGTTGCTGTAAGATAGAAAAAGTAGTAATTCAGAGGAGAAGCCTCCAGACTTCTGGAAGAAGCTTCTAGAATGACACATAAGAAGTCCTCTTACCTTTTTACAGGATGGCTCCAAAGATTTCTAGGGAGTTTTGAGAAGACCCCACTCATATCCAGCACAAAAATCTGTTCTAGCTATTTATTGCTGTGTAAGAAATTACTGAAATATTCTCAGTATTTTAAATAGCAAGCATTTATTATCTCACAACATCTGGAGTCAGTTATCCAGGAGCATCTGGGCTGAGTATGTGGCTCAAGCTCTTCCACAGAATACACTGAAGATGTGGGATTAGAGGTGTCACAATCTGAAGGCCTAACTGGGGCTGGAGATATATCAAAAATCTTGGAACTTAACTAAAGACATAACCAATTACTAGGTTTATAACATCAAATTACAATTCACTCTTTAGTGATTTTAGCCTACCACTGGTTAGTACTAGCTGCAGGATAATCCTGGAAACAGAATATGTTACTAGACAACCCTCAAGTTAAAGCAATCATTGCCTCAAAGCACAGTGTCTCACTACAACAACCAACTTTAAATGACACAATTTTTAAATTTAGTATCAGAGACACCAAGCTTTTGCGAGAATTTAAAACAATGAGAGCTCCCATACATTGTTTGACATAGTGTAAAAATAATGCAGTCACATAAGAAAGCAAATTAACAGTCTCCTAAGACAAACAGTCGTCACTATATGACAAAGCACGCTACATTTAAGTATTTGCACGAATACAGGGAAAATGTGTGCTCACAATGAAACTGATACAGGGATGTGTGTAGTATCTAAGCTCAACCTTTTACTTCATGCATAAATACTGGAATGACATTCAGCAATACAAACAGGCTAACTGTTGATGAAGGATTGTCAATGAGCTGCTGAAATGGGAAAATCCAAGTCAAACTCTGCATGCTGAGGTTGGGGCCTTTGCTTCTCAGGTACAAATCACACCAAGAAAAGAAGACACAGAGTGGGCAACTGGCCTTGTATGACACTCCCTCTAGAAGGGCAGAATTACAGACAGAAAGCAGGAGGCCAGAAGACAAGTTAGTGGTGAACAGAACTTGGATGGAAGGGAATTCCTTGTGTCCTGTGGATAGTATTGATCCCACAGCTTTGCATATTTGTCAAAAGTAGTCACTAAAAGTGACTTTCACTGTATGTAACTTGCAACTTAATTGATCTTATAATCTGTCTAACCATGCTAACCAACCATGGGAGTATAAAAAACACCCACACTCAGAGCTGTGTCAAACAGCAGAACAGAAAAAGACTGAGCATCAGCCAGCTGGTTCTTGTCTACCTTCCCCCCAATGAGCTCCTTTTCACCATCAATGTAAGAGTCTTCACTGGTTGACTGAGTAATCAGCCAACATCCCTTAGACCTCTGCTTAACTTACATAACGCCATAGGCCATCTTTCCAATTGGTCCTCAATTTAAAAAAAAAAAAATGCAGCCAGTCAAATTTTCACTCTTCATGCAAAGAAAATGGAAGAACTACCTTCAAAATGCTCCTGGCTCACAATATTAACCACAGCTATTGATGAAAACTAGTTTGAGTGCACAGGAAAACCACGAAACTGGCAACTTTAGAGGACTCTGCCTTCCCAAACAACCCCTAATCATCATCCCTCAGGAACCCAAGGCCAAAGCTAACATACCACCCACCCTTGGCTGAAACTATGCCCTGGTTTCTGTCCACCCCTCTGGCATCTTCTAGAGGTATTGGTCACACTTGTCCCTAATAAACCAGTGAACCACTAAGCAGCTTGTATTGAGGGATAGAATATAATATTCTAAAAGTCAGAATGCCAACAGAAAGAGAAAACTATATCCTCTCAAATGATTTATAAATGATTATACATCAGCAAAGAAAAATGCAATGGCTAGCAAGACAGTGTGGCTGGAAACTTGGATGGAATTGGTAGTGTGAAATAGAAAAGATGGCAGCTCCCTCTGCCTTGACATCCATGTATCCGGCTCCCTGACCAAGGTTTGTAAATGAAAGCTGGATATCAGGTTCCCTTGTCAATCCATTTCAAGAATTTCCTCCTAAGACGAGACGTTCTAATATTGAGGCTCATACCTTATAAAAAGAGGCTGGTTGACCCTGTCACAATTCTCTCTCCTAATCTTTCAGTGGGATTTGGCACTGATGTTTCAAAAATGTGTTCCCAATTGTTGACACAGGAATTTTCTTTCCTAGTAATAATACCTCAGTGCCGAACTGTTGCCTCTTCTGGAAGCTAATTTATACAATGTCTTCTTTCTTATCACTGCCCTCTGGCTTCTCTCTAGCCTGAACCTTTGGATGTCTATGTAAACAGGTCTAATTAACTAGGACGTCTCACAATTCTTATAGAAACCATACCATTGCCATAAGACAATCAAATATACTTCTTGTATCAGTACAGCAAGAGTACAGGCTCTTTGGAGTAACAGGTACCTTAAATATCCTAAGACATGATCTTAAAATGAAATTCCTTCTGTCCGTCCTAGTTTCCTGTCTGTTGGTTTGATAAAACATTGACCAAAAGCAACTTAAGAGGGGGTGGAGGGCGTTAGTATCCCACTTTACAGGGTAAAGTCCATCGCTGAGGGAAGTCAGGACAAGAAATTCAGGAAGGAATTTGGATTTTCGTGCTTCTTCACGACCAGATGGATATCCTTCACATAGGGTAATCCCCATTTTTTTATATCACTGTAGGTCTGCCTTTCTAAGATGTCATTTACCTAAAATCATACACTTTCTAGTCTTTTGCATCTAGTTTCTCTCACACAGGGGAAAAACATGCTCTTGAGATTTCTATTGCTGTGTAAATCATTTTAGTGGTTGAGTATCCCATTGTGTGGAAATACCAATATGTCTACACCTGCTCACTACTTCATTTATACTGAGGTACTTCTGCTTTTGAGCTATTTATCTACCTCAAATATTTGCATAGAGTTTTATGTGACTATATTTTGTTTTTGTCTTTCTGGAATAATTAAGAAAATCATCAGGATATAGGATGAGTGTGGCCATGTTGAGTTCAGCATGGTTGCAGGTGGCTTATGACATTTAACTGTGGGCTTACATTTCTCTGATAACCATGCTGATTGCTTAGCTGTCACAAGGATATCTTTTAGAAAAATGTCCAAATATCTTGCCCATTTATTAGAATTCTATTATTGCTTCTTAAATTAAAAAGATTTTAGACCTCCTAATATTTCTAGTCCTTTCTTACATGTATGCATTATTACTATTTTCTTCTAATCTATTCTCATATAATTTTATATGTCTTTTGAGTAAATAAAATTATTTTTAACTAAGCCTAATTTACCAGTTTGTCTTTATGGTTCCCACATTTGTTACATTCCCCACTCCACACCCCCACAGAGACACCTTTGCCTAATACTAAAATATAAACTCTTCACTATTTCTTCCCAGAAAGTTCAGCACTTGCATTTATATTTGTATCTATAGTTTTGGGTAAATGGCAAACTCTGTTTTGCAAATGCTTATCAGGTCATATCAGCAGTGCATATCAGATACTATATTTTACCCATTAAATTGCACACATTTAGGGGAAAATAAACAATTAACCCTATGTGTTCCTGTCCATTTCTGAATTATCCTTTTCTTTTACCCACAAATATGACCTTCCACCCATGATATACTGTCTTCATAACTTCGGCTTTATAGAAACTCTTTAGGCAATGTACACTCTCCAATGTGTCCCTTTTCTTCAAGATTGTTTGACTACTAAAATACATTACATTTCCATGTAAACTTTAATACCAAGTTGGTAATTTCTACTAAAAAGTATAAACTCTAATTATGCACTGTGGTTTGCTCTCCTGTCGCCTAGTGATAATCACAGGAAACTCCATGGCACTAGACACAGCTTTCTGGGTGTCCTTGGTAGTGGGACTTTAAGGAAACACTGCTAATTGTGCTGACTTGTTTGACAGGCATTTTGGAGATGAGGGAGTGTGTGACTGTTTGCAGGATGTTTTAGTTCAGATGGGTGGAACACAAGCCAGACACACATGGCAGGCCAAGGCCAGAGGCATCCGTTCAAGGGAGAAAAGGAAGTTGTGGGCATGAATACCACTAAGCACATACTCACTTCTCTCCAAGCCTCGGAGCATCCAGTGGTGAGAACTCACACTGCAGGTGACAGAAAGCAGAAAGCCAGAGAGGAAAAGCAATTGGCACTGGGGGTGACCAAAACATATCAGGAGCCAAGGCCCTGAAAATGTTCATTCACCATGAGAAATTCAGTCCACTCCAGCATAAACTAAGAATTTCCACATTGCAGAACTGTAGCAGGAATCAAGAACCCATTCCCTGGGGGTAGACAATACACAGACATGCCCGTTTAAACACTGGAGTTCCCAAAAGAGGACATCACTTAAACTTTGACTGGAGGGTTCTTTTTGTGGTCCTTATTAAGTTCTTCTGAATTCTAGAAGGATGGACTGGAAGCTAAGCCTGAAAGCAGAAGAGTAAGCAGTAGGTTTAGGAAACTATGGGCAAAGTGTTTGCCACACAAGCCTGAGGACCTGGTTTTGAATCCTCAGAACCTGTATAAATCAAAATTCAGTAACTTTCATTGGCGATCCCAGCATTCCTGCAGCAAGATGAGCTCAAGTAGAAACAGGAGAATCCCAGAAGCTCAGTTGTCAGCCCACCTCATCTATGCAGTGGCCAACAATGAAGAGACCCCATCTCTAAGAGTGGAAGATTAGGTCCAGTACCCAAAGTTGTCTTCTGGCCTCCACATGTATGCTCATACACACAAACTTGTGTACACACACAAACACACCACACACACACACACACACTATATATATATATATACATACCACACAATGCATTGTACACATATACTTCACACACACCATAAGCATATTCAATCACACATGCACACACACCATGCACAAACACACCATGTGCATACCACACAATACACTGTACAATATACACATACACATAGACATACACCATACACATATACCCCCACACACACACCATAAGCATACACACACACACACACACACACACACACACACACACAGTCCAAAACTTGAGTAAAATTCTGTACTTCTCATTCAAGCCCAAAGCCCTTTATTCTTTTTTTTATTTTTATTATTAAGAAATTTTTTTATTCATTTTGCATACCAACCACCTCTCCTCCCTCCCCCCACTACCTAGCCTTCTCCCCAAACCCATCCCCCATTCCCACCTCCTCCAAGACAAGATCTCCCATGGGGAGTAAGCAGAGCCTGGTACATTTAGTTGAGGC
>CABHPQ010117259.1:25086-39313 GCA_902168405.1 Peromyscus aztecus | reverse complement strand
CTCTCTCTCTCTCTCTCTCTCTCTCTCTCTCTCTCTCTCTCTCTCTCCCTCCTTCCCTCCCTATCTCTCTCTCTCTCCTCTCCTCTCCTCTCCTCTTCTCTCTTCCTCATTCCCTCCCTCTCTCTTATTTAATTCTACAGTGTTGTGGAGCATGTCTTCCAGCGAGAGCTCACATTTTTTGAAGGTGCCTAGAATTTAACATGCATTTATTATATATGGAACTTTAGAAAGAATATAATTTTCCTTTGGAATTATGAGGCACCTGAGAGCTGTTTTCTGTATTTCATGTGTCCTTGTCATATACCTTTCATTCTGCTTCATTTAAAAGCTATTCTTTTTGATCCATTCTATGAAAACTGTTTTATCTTTTTGGATTACTGGTCACTAACTATCTCCCAATCTCTACTGACTTACTAATTATTTCTTTAAAAAAATCCTAGTTTTAATTTTTGAAATTTTTGCCCTATTGTATGAACATTAGAGGAAGCTTGCCTCCTCTGTCTTGGATCTAAGAATAATCAACTATTGAAGTCTCTGTGTGATTGTTGTCTCAGCATATTCCTGTAGCGTGCTCTCTAAAGCAGAGCACAGTATTTAGTTCTCTTTCCTCTGACTAGTTGGGCTATTGATGACTATCAAAAAAGCTACATCTACCCTCCTACCGAAGGGCAAAAGCCAGTCTACTCAGCCACTGTGGCCCTTCAGTCTAGTGACAGGGTGTTTTAGATTCTGCAGAGATTAGAACTGCTGAGGTGATGAAGGAGCTGTTCTCTAACAGCACAGGAAGATACAGAGAATCAGAGGACCCAACTCCTTTCTCACAAAACTTTCATTCAAGTTTCAACCCCATAGTCCCCACCCACCTATTCTGCAGTGCTTAGTGGCGGCATTCATTTTGGTCCTATGACCATTCTTACTGTCAATTCAGGATTAGCTTTCTAGTTCATGTGATTTCCAGTTTCCAGAAATCTTTATTATTAGACATTTTTGTTCTTGTTACACTAGTTAAAATAATTATTGTTGATTTATTCACATTTAGACAAGAAATGAACGCTCTTGCAAATATTCAACCCATCATTTTAATAAATGTAGCCCTGTTGTTAACCTAGCTAGAGCAAATGTATGAGAAAGGGGGGAAATTACACATTAATAGATATTTCTTCTTATTTGGAGGGAAAAATTTGGCAGGAATTAGGATGAACAGTAAGATGTCTATGATCTTAAATTTAGATATGACCTCTAAGTAGGCAATTCTAAAACTAATAATAAAAGAGAACATATGCATAGTTTTTAATGACTTTCCATTCTAGTGTGACCTAGGCTATGTCCAAGTGGTCAGTTCTAAATCTGCAAACCTTTCCCAACTGTTTGAGTTCCGGCTTATTTCAGCATTATGAGTCATTAAACCAAGGAGAGGAAAGCAGTTGCATCGTTCTCCAAAACAACTTTGAATGTGTGCTGGAAAAATATTTTTTCCATAAGGAGAAAAGGATAAGCGTGCAGGAAGCTTATCTCGGGGCATTCAGATCAAAGCCTTTCTTACAATGGCTAAATAAACACAACAGTTGGTGATGACAAAGATCCTGATAAAACATTAAGGAAAATACATATATTGGAATGAATTAAGAAAGAATCAAGAATTTCCTAAGAAAATAAACATTTTCACTACATGGATATGTGAATCATCACTGGTTGATCTAAACATGGGCTGTGGTGAACTGCAGAATTTCAACTCTAACAGACAATTGTCTCTTGAATAAGTATTCTGGAATTTTTCAATGGGCCATGTAACAGCATTATTAAAGTGCATGCTTATTTATAAGGCCAAGCCCAAATAGACTCTAGGATGAAGACCTACAATGTCTAGAGTATTCCTTTTGAATGTTTTCGAAATCAGAATAATGCATTTTAAAGGGGTGAATGAAAGTAGTTTACAATTTCTGAATGGAAGAATGTTCTTCATAAGGTAATTTTTATTATTCCTAAAAATGTGTAAGTGTGTTCTGTCTTAAATAATTATGCTGTGCTGTAAACATCCACTCCTGGGAAACTTAGAGGTATAAGTGAGAACTGAAGTTGAAGCGGCTTTATGAGAGTAGAATTTTATGAGTTTCCATAGGATGTATATCATATATATTATATATTATATATATATATATATATATATATTCCTAACCTCAGATAAGAACTATCCTAAAATGCATCCTACATAAGATATTGCACTCCTTGTTACAGGAATATGAGATCAGAGTTCTCTGAAATGAGCTTTTGTTTCTCTTTGTAACTTCTGAATTGCATATCTGCCTTTTGACATTCTTCAATAGATAAGAAGTTAAAATGGGGTGGGGGAAGAGTAATATGAATAATGTTTATGACAAATGTTAGATTAAGGATCTTTTCTTGGAAGTCAAAAGCTAAGCTGGTTTAGGAGGAAGAATTCAGGAGCATGCTGCCCTGAAGATGACATTAGGGTAGGAATCTCTCAGTGGGTCATCCTGAGTTCTGCTTTGTTACTCTAGCTGTAAACAGCCACTGAGAGTGGACGGTATGTAGAGTTGTTATGATCTGATTTTCAGTGGCAGGAAGAGAAATTTTGCATTGTCACAGAGATTGGACATGGAGCGGGGGCCGTCGGTACAAAGCAGACAACTGCCAAACTCCAGGGTATCTTCTATTAAAGGAAATCCTTGGAAGAAACATCCGGATATTTCCTGCTCACTGAATTTTCCCAACAGATGCTGTAGAAAGACATGTTCTCTTGTGACCACGATAAAAATCATTGTTTAAAATTCCAAGTTTGCAGCAATTGCTTGCATAAGAGCAGCCAGAGTGACACCCTTGTTATTGTCGCCTGGAGCAGCTCTAACTCTGTTCCAGCAAGTATGGCTGATGTTACTTTGTGTATTTTTATCTGGCTGAGAAAGTTGTAAAACATCCCTTTTGCAGCACTTAAATAATCCTTATGAGATGGACCTTGCTTCTTGAAGAGCATATGAGATGCAAAGTGGTCCCCAGTCTTTGAAAAATACAGTCTACCTCCTGAAACAGTATCTAGATCAAAAACCACCCAACTGATGGAGTAAGAGAGACTAACAAGTACTCAATCACAAGTACTTTTGTTCATGTTGTAATCGGAAAGAAAGTAACCTAGGCTTAAATAAAACATATTTATAGGCAGGATTAACTAAAAAACTAAAAAATGAAATAAAGGAGAAAAACATAATGCACTGTGATATTCAGTAAATATGACAAAGCAAATAGTTTCAATAGTGTAAAATGCCAAAACAAGCAAGAGAAAAATATAAACACTAAACACACTGTTTATCAATAAGGTATTACATAATATTCAAAAACTCTGCCAACGCATTATTGAAGTATAGAAAGGAAAGAAAAAAAGATAAGCCAAGTCAAGAACACTGTGTATAGGATTTATAACAAACATTCAAGGGTTAGATAATTCCCATGTTTTGCATGTCTTTTAAAAATCATTTTCTGAGAAAGAATATTTAAAACAATTTATGAGGCCAATGTAAGGTTGACCTCCAAGCTAAGTATTAAGCAGGGAAGTATAAGAGGGAAAAAACAAAATCTTTAAAGCCTGTTTCAGTTGCTAATATACATGGGGGATTTTTAAACACTAGCTAACATTAAGAAGATATTAAAAATAACACTAACTATTAAGGGTTAACTCAAGAATGATTCAAAATCTGAGAAATTTATTTGTGTAATTTACCAAACATACTTTAACTCAGAGAGGTTTTGTGATAAAGTTTAATACTTAATCGAGGCTGAGATTAATCAAAAAACAAGAACTTGAAAACTTCCTTTACAAACCTGTTAAATCAGAGCCTACAGCAAATTTCACAGTTAGCAACTAAATGCTACACCACTTCTCTTTTGTCTGGGAGTGAGATAAGTGTGTCTGAGATCTCCAAGAGTGTCACCACAGTAAGTGATGGATCATCTTCTGGGTCAAAAATATGTCTTAACCAATTAAAAAGAATATTATAGCAAAATTCAGTTTAGAAACAAGTAACAGAAGATAGCTAGGGAACTTGTAAACTATTTGGACATGAAAGCAAACACTTCTAAACAATGCATGAGTCAAAGAAGTCTCCAGAGAAATTGAAATACTTGGAACTCAACAAGAATGAGAACAGAATTTACCGAAATATTTGGACCAAAGTGAAAGCAGTGTAGAATGGGAAATTTAGGGCATGGAATGTTTTCATAAAAAAGGGAAGATGAATCTAAAGTGAGTAAGCCGTGACTACTAGAAAACAGCACAAATTAAACCCACTTGAGCAGAAGAGTGGAGTAAGAAAGCATAGACTCAGGAAGACTCACAGATTAACAATAATTTGGGTCAATTTTTATTGAGTAAGTGAATTAATCATAACTGAATTTTGCTAGGCCCTAAGGAGAGGAAAATAAAACCTAGGTTCTACTTTTCGAGATCTCTAATCCTTTTTCTATTATGCAATAATACTGCATTTGCATGATAAAACAATCCTAATTCTTTGTTTTGTCTAATAGTTACCCAACCACTAGATACCTTGAAAAATGACTGGTTCCAAAATGTCCAAGACATAACAAGGCATAATATCACATTTTACTAATGTTTACACATTACTAACTTGTCGTGGTACATAATTAGGAGAAAAGAAAGCAAATTCTAGGAATAAAATTTTCAATGATTTCTGTATTTTCATTCTAATACTCTATTGACAGAAGTCCCAAGGACAGGAAATTTTGTATAAATGAGTTACCTTCATTGATATGCAGTCTTCCTTGAGCAGATTTCTTTCTCAGTCTATTTGTCATTTGCATGTAGGAACGCCACTGATTTCTGTGAGTTAATTTTGTATCCAGCTATTTTGCTGAAAGTTTTTATCATCTGTAGGAGTTTCCTGGTGCAATTTTTAGGATCACTTGTGTATACCATTATATCATCTGCAAATAGAGATACTTTTATTTCTTCCTTTTCAATTTGTATACCCTTGCTCTCCTTCAGTTTTCTTATTGCTTTAAAGCTAAGACTTCAAATACTATATTGAATAAGCATGGAGAAAGTAGACAACCTTGCCTTTTCCTGATTTTAGTGGAATTACTTTGAGTTTCTCTCCATTTAAATTTATGTTGGCTATGGGCTTACTGTAAATTGCCTTTATTGTTTTCAGGTATGTCCCTAATCTCCCCAGGACTCTTATCATGAAAGGGTGTCGGATTTTTGTAAGAGGTATTTTCTTTATCTAATGAGGTAGTTATGTGTTTTTTTCTCTCAGTTTGTATATACGGCGGATTACATTTATTGACTTGTGTGTGCGGAACCATCCCTACACCTCTGGGATGAAGCCTACTTGATCATCTTTTTTGATGTTTTCTTGGATTTGCAAGTATGTTACTGAGATGGTAGTTATAGCTCAAGAGACTAGAGTGGGGCAGATAGATCTCATTAGGAAAGGGAAATAGGATAGATATGGGTGGAGGTGGGGCCTGTAATGGGTAGATAAAGGGGAGGAAACAGAACAGGGGATTGTGGGAGGAAATATGGGGAGAAACAGCTAAAATTAAGGGACATTAGAAAGGCAGTATGGAAATCTAAAATATATACACATATGAAGGTGACCTAAATGGAATCTACAAATAATGGAGGAGACAGAGACCCAACTGGCTATCTTTTGTGACCAAATGAAGATTCCAGTACTGGGATTAGTTTACTTCTAATTGAGTTGTTGGCCAAAGGAGTCCCATAGGAATTCTTAAACAACACAGGCCATTGCCAAGCCTATAGGTTTCTCTCAGCACACTGTCAGCAAGGCTCTGTTACTGAAGACAACATCCATACAATGCATTGAGCATGGAGATGTCGAATTGGCTCCTATGTCGAGCATTCACCTTTACATTCCAGCACCTTTTTTACAAGAAGGAATCAAAGCTATCCAGCTATCAATATAGAAACATCAACACTAAGCCAGCCACAAACTGTTTACCTACAATGGTGTACTGCTTACAAGGTAGTATTTTGCATATATGTTCATAAGGGAAATTGGTCTGTGATTCTCTTTCATTGTTGGGTCTTTGTGGATTGGATACCAAAGTTAACTGTGGCCTCGTAAAATAAACTGGGCAGTGTTCCTTCTGTTTCTATATTGTGAAATAATGTGAGGAGTGTTGGCATTAATACTTCTTTGAACATCTGGTAGAATTCTGCGCTAAAACCATCTGGCCCTGGGCTTTATTTGGTTGGGAGATTTTTAATGATTTGCTTCTATTTCATTAGGACTTAAAGACTTTAAATTTCTTATCTGATCTTGATTTAACTTTGGTAAGCATCAAGAAAAGTATCCATTTCTTTTATGTTTTCTAATTTGGTGGAATACAGGTTTTTAAAGTATGTCTTTATGATTCTCTGTATTTCCTTGTTGTCTGTTGTTATGTCCTCCTTTTTGTTTCTAATTTTGTTAATTTGGATCTTCTCTCTCTACCTCTAAGTTAATTTAGTAAAGGGTTGTCAATCTTATTAAAATTTTCCAAGAACCAACTCTTTTTTTTCTTTGACTTTTTGTATTGTATTTTTGTTTGTTTGCTTGTTTGTTTCTATTTTATTGATTTCAAGCCTCAATTTGATTATTTCTTGCCACTCTTTTGGGGTATGATTTCTTCTTTTTGTTCTAGACCTTTCAGATGTGCTGTTAAGTTACTAGTATGAGATCGCTCCAATTTTTTTTCTTTTTATGTAGGCACTCAATGCTATGAACTTGCTTCTTAGAATCAACCTCATTTTGCTCAATAAATTTGGGTATGTTGTGTACCATTTTCATTCAATTCTAGAAAGTCTTTGATTTCTTTCTTTCCTTTTTTTTTTTTTTAAACAAGGTTTCTCTGTGTAGCCCTGGCTGTCCTGGAATTTACTCCTACAACTTGATCTGTAGAGCAAGCTGACCTTAAACTCAGAGATCCACCTACTTCTGCCTCCTGAGTGCTGGTATTAAAGGCATTCACTACCACTGCCCTGCTGGTTTCTTTCTTAATATCTGTCTTGACCCATTTTTCATTCACTAAAGAGTTGTTCCCTTTCTATGAGTTAGTAAGTTTTCTGTTATTGTTTATAGACAACTTTAATCTGTGGTGGTTAGATACAATGTAGGGTTTCAATTTTCTTGTATCTGTTGAGATTTACTTTGTGACCAAGTATGTAGTATTTTTGAAGAATGTTCCTTTAAGTGCTAAGAAGGAGGTATATTCTTTTGCATTTAGGTGAAATGTTATGTAAGTATCTGTTAGGTCCATTTGATTTATAACATCAGTTAGATCCAGGGCTTTTCTGTTTAGTTTTTGCCTAGATGAGTTGTCTGTCGGCGAGTGCAGGGTATTGCAGTCTCCTGCTATCAGTATGTGAGGGTCAATATGGGATTTAAGCTGTAGTAGTTTCTTCTATGTATGTGAGTGCCCTTGTGTTTGGGGCATAGATGTTAAGAACTGCAATATTCTTATGAGGGATGTTTTATTCCTTTGATGAGTGTGTAGTGTCCTTCCCTATCTCTTTTGATTAGTTTTTGGTTTAAAGTCTACTTTGTTGTTTGGAATACCTTTTCAACCCTTTACCCTGAGGTGATGTCCATCTTTGATGTTAAGGTGTGTTTCCTGGATACAACAGCAGGACTGATCATGTTTTCACAACCATTCTGTTAGTCTCTGTCTTTTTATTGGGTACTTTAGACCCCTGAGGTTGACAGATATCAATGACCAATGCTAGCTTATTGATCCCTGTTATTTTTGTTGTTGTGTTTCAGTGTGTGTGTGTGTGTGTGTGTGTGTGTGTGTGTGTGTGTTTCCCTTCTTTTGACTTTTCTGGTCTGGGATTATTTATTCCCTGTGTTTTATTGGATGTAGTTAACCTTTTTAGATTGGCATTTACTTTCTTAGACCTTATGTATGGCTGGATTTGAAGATAAATGCTGCTCAAATTTGGTTTCATCATGGAATATCTTATTTCTCCATCTCTGGAAATTGAAAGTTTTGCTGGGTACAGTAGTCTGAACTAGCATTTGTGGTCTCTTAGAATATTCAGACCCTTCTGACTTCTGGAGACTCCACTGAGAAGTCAGGTGTGATTCTAGTCAGTTTGCTTTTATGTTATTTGGTCTTTTTCCCTTGGAGATTTTAAAATTCTTTCTGTGTTCTGTACACTTAGTGTTTTGATTATTATGTGCTGAGGGATCTTTATTTTCTGGTTCAGTCTACTTGGTGTTTTGTATGCTTCATGTACTTTGGTAGGCTAGGGAAATTTTTTTCTATGATAGTCTTAAAATATTTTCTGGCCTTTGAGCTCGAATTCTTCTCCTTCCTCTATTCTTTCTATTCTTAGATTTTTTTCATAGTGTCCTGGATTTCCTGGATGTTTTCTAGATTTAACATTTTCTTTGGCCAATGTATCCATTTCTTCTATCTGTCTTCAATGCCTGAGAGGCTCTTTTTCATCTCTTGTATCCTGTTGGTGAAGCTTGACTCTGTGGTTCCTGTTACAGTTCCTAAATTTTTCCTTTCCAGCTTTCCTTCAGTTTGGATTTTTCTGTATTGATTATATTTTCCACCTTCAGGTTTTGTTCATTTCCTCACACTGTTTGTTTGTATTTTCCTGCATTTCTTTAAAGGATTTATTTGTTTCTTCTTTAAGAACATCCATCATTTTCATACAGGCGATTTTAAGGTCTTTTACTTGTGCTTCAGCTGTGCTGGAATATTCAGGGTCTGCTGTAGTAAGGACACTGGTCTCTAGTAGAAATATATTCATCTGGCTGTTATTGATTGTATTTTTATGATGTTGTCTATGCATCTTGAAATGGGAAGATTGTGATTCTAGGTGCTGATACCTGATCTTGTCTTTGTTGGAGAGTGTGGTGGCTGTATGTTGCCTATAGGAAAGTCTTCTGAGCTCCTCTAGGTGTGGACACTGGGGGTTACAGGTAAAATGTGTTTCTGTGGATTGGAACCCGAGACTTGGGAATAGGGATGGGCTAGGAGTCATGCTGTGGGATGTTGTTCGGTATGCTGTGAATATGTGTTGCTCTGATTGGTTGATAAATAAAACGCCAATTGGCCAGTATCCAGGCAGGAAATATAGGCAGGGCAAGTAGACAAGGAGAATTCTGGGAAGAGAAAGGGCTGAGTCAGGAGTTGCCAGCCAGACACAGAGGAAGCAAGATGACAAGGCAGAACTGAGAAAAGGTACTAAGCCATGTGGCTAAACATAGATAAGAATTATGGGTTAAATTAAGTGTAAGAGTTAGTCAGGAATAAGCCTGAGCTAATGGCCAAGCAGTTATAATTAATATAAGCTTCTGAGTGATTATTTTATAAGTGGGTCACAGGACTGTGGGGGCCTGGCAGGATCGGTAAAACCTTCCGACTACAAATGGTACCCAGACATGGTGGCAAGAGTTTCCACCTGAAATCTGAGAGAGCTTAAGAAGAGATTATAAATGAAGCTAAGAGCACCTTCCTAGTTCATGTGATCGCTCATGGCAGGCCAAGGTACAATGATGTGTCCCCTGGCTGTGGCTGGTTCAGGGAGTGCAGGCTGGAGCTACAGCGTGGCAGATTCCCACTGAGTCTACACAGAGGTTTCTCCAAGCTGTGCAGCATACTACGTGATGGATTTAGCTTTTGCTAGTATAGACCCCCCCAAAAAAAAGAGTTTCTTGGTTACAGTATGCTTTTGGATGCAGGCATGGACCCACTGCCTCCCAGAGTCAGAGGAAAGCATGGCTCCCAGAGCTGGAGGTGAATTACCTCTGCCATGTTAGAAAGTTAAAGTGGGCAGAGTCAGCAGCCAAGGCTGCCACTTCAGTCCTAAATATGCAGTTTAGCAGTTTAAAATCTCTCCTGGTCAGAGAAGGATTATAGATTCACAATAAGATTCAGATGAAATAAAACTCTAAACATTTTACATTGTGTGTAAAATATGTACATAGGCTTAGAAGAGAGAAAGAAAGAACATATGCAGTTATTAAAGGAATAGATAATTTAAAAAAATGAACTCTTTTAAAGAGAGAGTAAAATTAATATAAAAAATAAGCCACATAAAGATGGAGACCACACAGAGAGTCTGGATTATATTATCTTTGGGATTTTTAACTGCAGGAAGACATTAGATTGTAAAGGCTGCTGACTTAAACATATGTATATATATATATATATATATATATATATGTATATATATACATATATACACACATTTTATATATATATATATATATATGGTATTTTGACTTCAAAATTTATGTCTAATGATACATTGCTTTGGAAAAGAGGTTCTGCTTTCATTTCCACAAAAGATAAGAACCTGTGAATTACTTCCAGGCTAATATAGTTTGATCAACCAAGATCCCCTGAAAGGTCTCTAATGACAGTCATGGTCCAGATGATCCAACATCCAAAACAGCTTCAAAGCAACTGGCTGAGACAATGTAGCCTCACAGACGACTCCAGTCAGGATTTGACCATAATTCTTAAATTTCTCAGGATCCTCATAAGATTGCCAGTGCCCTAAACTAGCAGGAAGTAGTATGAGAAGCTATGCCCAAATTCCCAAAATATTAATTATAAATGTTTATTTTTTATTAAAAGGGGGTTGATTATAAATGTAATCTCTTTCTAAAAATAAAAGGGGATATAGATATGATAGGATAAAGAGTAACAACTTGTTCAAAATGTTTTACATTGTTATGAATTTTAGTTTATTGATACAAATATAAAGTTAATTTTGTTATACTATATATATTTCTACTCTCATTTAAGGTATTATGTTCATGCAACTCATTTAAAATTGTAATGTATAATTAAGAATACAGATTAAAATTAGTCTTCTATGTCATGTTAGTTAAGTTTTCTAGGTATACATAGATGTATTTCAATTAGGTAGGTAATCTTCAAACACTTCAAAGACCTACAAAATATGGCATTTAAAATGTTTTAAAAACTTGGACTTTTCTGGACATTGAGACATGTCTGTTCCTGATAGCATCAATTACTTCAAGGAAGATGATGGGCATCAAAGACTCCATGTGGAGTTTATCTTTTACTTGGCAAAAGTAAGCCATTTGGGCAAGAAACTGTTGTATCAACTGGATATGCCGAACCCATAGGAAGGTGACCACTGAACTTTGAAAGGTGAAATGGTTCTTTAGGTTCCTGCTTCGCAGAGGAGAATGCCAAATATTCTACAGGACACAGAGAGAAGCAACTAAAAACTCTAGGCCTATTGACTGAAGATGGATGCCCCAACATTACAGAGGAACTTTGAATGATTGTCCAGGGAGGCAGCTGTCTCTGTTACTTCCAAAGTTTTGGAAGTTGCTTACAATGCATTTCTTGTTTACTTAAGTAATAGTATATCTTTCTGATGTCTTTAATGTAGTTGAAGACTAGTAGTTATAATTTCCTTGGTTGTGATAAAAGATAAAACTTTAGACTCACAAATATTAGATAGATAGAATATTTTCTTTAATTTTGCCAAATAAAAATAGACTAGATATTGTAACTGTAATTCTTGCTTCATAACTGTTTTGTTATATGTAGTTTTACTATGTTAAAGTTAAAACCTTCCCTTTTTATTAGACAGAAAAGGGGAAGTGCTGTGGGATATCATTCTATATGCTATGAATATGTGTTGCTCTGATTAGTTGATAAATAAAATGGTGATTGACCAGTAGCCAGGCAGGAAGTATAGGTGGGGTGAGCAGATGAGGTGAATTCTGGGAAGAGAAAGGGCTGAGTCAGGAGTCGCCAGCCAGACACAGAGGAAGCAAGATGACAAGACAGAACTGAGAAAAGATACCAAGCTGTGTGGCTAAACATAGATGAGAATTATGGGTTAAATTAAGTGTAAGAGCTAGTCAGTCATAAGCCTGAGCTAATGGCCAAGCAGTTATAATTAATATAAACTTCTGAGTAATTATTTTATAAGTGGGCCACAGGACTGTGGGGGCCTGGCAGGACTGGAGAACCCTTCTGACTACAGGGTAGTAGAGGGGCTTCACAAGAGGGAGGAAAGTTGCATGTTCCACAAGGATCTGCTTTGTTAGTCCCCTAGGTATGGGGACAGAGAGTGAGGAGAGACCACAATAGAAGGTTTGCTAAAGAGCTGGGGATGTGACTGGGGGATTGGACTTGGAGGAATGGAGGGAGAGGAGAAAATCCTCAGTTAGTCTACTTGCTTCCCTGGCAAGTGTGACCTTTAGGTTTCCAGGGACAGCCTGCTGGTGTTGGGGGCTGGGATAAAGCTAAGAGTTTGGGGAGGGAGGTTAAGAGGGTAAGATCTGTGGGATCCTCTAGAGATGAGGTGGGGGTTGCTGCAGAGCTTCAGATTAAGCTGAGGGGTTTGATTTTGAAGAGCAGAAGGAGAGGTTACGGTCTGCAGTTAACCTACCTACTTCCCTGACCAGAGTGGGTGGGTAGTGGGTTCCCAGGGAATGTCTGCTGAAGTTGGGGCCTGGGAAAAAGCAACAGTGGGGGTTAGGAGGGAAACATCTGTGCGATCCACTAGAGATGAGGTGGGGGATGGCTGCTGCAGGTGTTCTGTTGCAGAACTGTGGAAGAGATTGGGAGATTTTATTTGGGGGAGCAGAAGGAAAGAGGAAGGTCTGCAGTTACTCTACCTGCTTCCCTGGCTGGAGTTCTCTATCCTTATTTCTTTTAATTAATTTAATTCTAACTGTTGTACAAATACAGAAAAAGTAAGTATGCCTATTTATGGAATAACACATGATGTTTCAATGCATGCATGTATTGTATACTATTTGGTCAGATTAACACATCTCCTCAAACATTTGTCACTTATCTGTAACAAAGATTTTCAAAATCCTTCTAGATTTGTGGAATGTATAGCACATCACTGAAAAAAAAAACCCAATAATCTCATCCTTCTAAATATCTAACTTTATGTTTTGGTTGTTGCTCAATAGCCTAACCTGCCACTTTCCTTACTAGAATAGATTGTGCTCATTCGAACAGGGACCACTGTCCTCTAGGTGTGGCTCTTTTCACAGGGTGGTTGTAGAGAAAGAGGCTTGACAGTTCTTGTCCATGCCTGTCTACCCCCTCTAAAGGAGTCTACAACGTCTTAGGATATAGGTGTCACTGTGTGAGCTGGTTAAACGTGGTATCCAAATGAAGGAAACCATTGTCTCCAGCCAATATGAAGGGCTGTTTATCTAATCTCTGTTCCTTGGTGTATGGTGGGGGTTGCTGAATAGCTTAGAGAAAGCAAGAAAGGACAAGAGAATGATTAATGGATGGCTTCCCTAGGTTTAACTGTATGATGTTGGAGACATGTCCTGTCTAATTTGAAGGTAAAAAATTAGCCAGATGTGGTGATTATGTGTGTCTGTAATTCTAGTTTTTAAAAGGCAGAAGCAGTAGCATTTGGCCTTAGACTATACAGCAGTACCTTAAAAAAAATAAACAAAACAAAACAAAAACTGGGAGTTGGAGAAGTAGTCTTTCCCAGAGAAGAACACAATTGATGATCTGATACCAATGCTCAGCCCTGAAAACGTACATGTGAACAACATTATACAGATTGAGCAGCTTATATTTAGGAATATATACGTATGTAATAAAAAATTAATGAAAAAAGAGGCCATAAATTTGAAAGAGAGCAAGGAGGAATATATGGGAGGGTTTGGAGGAAGGAAGGGGAAAATGTTGCAATGATATTATAATATCAAAAAAAAAAGCAAATACCTAAAGCAAGAAAAGAACATTTTTAATTGAACTCCAACAGCAAAACAAATTGTGCTAGTCCCGTATTTCATATTCCAAAATCTTAGTGTTGTAAAAAAGTTGGGCCTTCAAATAATAAAATGCAAAAAGTACTCAGTGTTCAGAAGAGCACAAAGAATGAGAGCGTAGCTGGATACCGAAATTGAAGCATATCAAGCATAGTGAAATTGTTGGAGAAAAACAAGCTCTCAAATTTCTGTCCTTAATTAAATGCTAAAATGCAGTTTCTTTTTCCTTGTATATGAAGCTGCATTTTACCTTCAGGAAGTAACCTTAAAGGCCTTTCCTCTTGGTCTCCTGCCTTAAACCTGTCCAGTTTCAATCAGGAAAATAGAGGATAAGAATAAACTATTTATATTGAAAGACTGAACCAAAAATTATTTTCCTAACACAAAAAGAAAATATACTAAAATCAGTTACAACATGGTAAAAAAAAAAA
>CABHPQ010117259.1:0-25076 GCA_902168405.1 Peromyscus aztecus | reverse complement strand
CACACACACACACACACACACACACACACACACACACACACACAGAAAGAGAGAGAGAGAGAGAAATTCTGCTGTTCTCAGCGAGCTCCAATAGCCATTCTAGAGTCAGTGAGATAAATCTTGGAAGATGCTAGTCCCAAACATTGGATAATCCACTGCCAATCTCAAATAATGGAGCCAGCACTTTCTGTGGCTTGCCCATTTTACTATGACAATTCTCCCATCCTTTCCTTTGCCAAAATAAACAACTTATACACGATTATAAATGCTGGAAACTATATGAACACATTAAAAATACCTTATATAGTAAAAATATCTTCCTTCTACACTCAACTCAATTTCTACAGTGCTAATTATCCATAGGATATTTCTAAATTTGTTTTAATTTCTGTTTAGTGTGGTGGACTATAACTGCATTCTAATGGCTTTGACTCCTCTGCTTATATTTCTCTGATTGTGGGTAATCAATTATTTCAACATTGGTGATTGTGGTCTTTTAATTCACAGTTCATGGCAGAGACAAATTCAAAACAAGTAAACCTGTATCCATGTGCAGAATTTAGAGAAAACCGTTTTTCACAAGGAAGCTTGATAAGATTAATTTTTTAACTCTAATGTCTCCTTTGTATTGTGAAAACTGAGCTTGATGACTTTATAAGGAAAATTCTATTTATAAAAGATAAACTTTATAAAACACTGTGATAATGCTTCTGTGAATTACTTCATTTTTAACAATGGGTCTAATCAAGTCAAGTTTAAGTTGGCTGTTTTCTGAACATGCTTATTTGATCTTTATCTTGACCTTTTGTTTTAACTTTTCCCATGACTGTTTATAATACTTCAATAACTTCACCTAACCAATAGAAGCTTTTTAACTTTTAATTATGGGGATCATATTGATAAATAATATACTCTTTATATTAAATCAAAATCTGTTTATTCTTTTGTTATTTTAGATAGGAATGCAGAGAGAATACTAACTTACTAAAATAAATTTTATTATCCCTTTTGCTAATAATTTTTGAATTCATTGATATTTCATACAGTGAAGTAGAAACTATTACTTTAATCACCCCAAGTCCCCAGTTTTTATTGTAAAAAATAGGATTGCATTTTAAATAAACAACTGTTAAAATAATGTTTTTCCACCTAACTATATGTACATTATCTTATAATTTGTTGAATCAATTTAACAGAACCTTTATAAGAGCTTTGATAAGTAGGATGCAATTGCTTTTTAAGAAGGTAGAGTTTCTAAGCCTAGGATTATCTGGTTATGCCTTATGCCTTTAAGCTCTATGAACCTATCACTATAGATCATCATACATTGGCCTTCATTTTGTAAAGTGAGCTTCCTTCAAGCCTCCCAATTCTGTCAGAACTATAATATCTTAGGCTTTCCTATAGATAAATAAACTGATTTTTTTTTTGAGAAAAGAATAAGTAGTAGATGAGTTTTCAGTAAGAATTTATCCTTTGGATCCGTGAAATAAGACTGAGCATGCATACATAAAGGATCATGCAGTGGATGGCTGCCAACTCAATTAAGACTTAAAAGAACAGCTCGGAAGGTGCGGGACCAGCAATCTAGAACTGAAATAAAAATTATCAAGGAGATAGATAGATAGATAGATAGATAGATAGATAGATAATTAGATAGATAGAGTAAGACAATCTTAAAAACTCTGAGCTAAGAAAAGATACCATAAAGCCCACAACATAGCCAGCTACCTAATGCTTTGGTTCTTTCCACAGAATACCACCTAAGTAGTCTTTTTCCAGCCTGTGACTGATCAGAGAGAACAGCAATTCATTACCAGACTTCCACTATTTGTATGTCTATTAAAAAATTCTTGTAATGAAATCATACCTGCTAATATTCACGCTGCATTTATCCTTAGAGGATTAGTAGAGCCGTTGTTATTAGATAGGCTGTATCAAGTTCCCCACATTTAAGGACAACAACAGTGATCACCTGCCCTTCGTCCTAGAGTCTACAAATCATTTCTACCCACATGTCCTTGGTGGTAATAGATGATGTAGATAAACATCCCATAGTTAACAAAAATGATCTCTGGAACTGTAACCTCCAAGTCACTTTGAATAATTTGCTTCCAAGTAATATATTCCAATTAAAACAATTTGGAATAAACTTCTGCCTCCTTTTCAGTTTTAGTTTGTCCTCTGGCTTTCTTAAATTTCATCACATATGTAAATGTGCCAAGCATATGCTTATCACTTGGTCCAAATCATTAACAAACATATTGAAAAGGAGCAATATAAAGACCTAGATATGTGATATGCTCCTGGGCACAGCTAGAATTATGTTAACCCTTCCATCAGCTTCACTTGGTACAGTTGCTTAAGCGCTTTGCAACTAATGCTCTTTTCTGCTTGGCAAAAAGTGTATCACTGTGTTGGCATTCATATCCCAGTTGATACCAAGATATTCTGTCTGTTACATATGAGTTTCTTGGAACTTAATAATGCTACTGAAGAAAAAAGTAAGCCAAGATCAGCTACTTTTTATTTCCTTTCGTATCTCCTTCCAGAATACAATCAATTGCCAAGTACAGTTAATTTTCTTGTATTTATTGAAACCTTCCCACATCAATCTCTCGTCAATATCTTTCTTATTTCACTTCAATGAATTGCCTCTAAACCAGAGGTGACTGGACCCTTCCTTGAGATCTATATTTATAGTATCTAAGAGCATCTTCTTTAAGAAAAGTAATACAAAGCAGTGCTTGGACACTGAGAGAAGTCCATGCAAGGGAGGAGCTTGGTGCTCACCGTCACACACAGTTGGATTGCTTCACTGAGGGAGCAGGTGCTTGAAGAGGAGTCATGACAAGGTTAATAAAGCCTCTGCTCAAAGACATTTAGCTTCTAACAGCTGGAAATGATTCTACTGCAGCAAGACCAGTACCAGCTCATGGCCTACACATAGCATGGACTCCAAACATGGAAAGCTGGTGTTATAGTAGGTTGTGGTTAACAATCTCTGACTCATCTCCTCCCTTCTCCTTTTGCTTCTTTCTCTGCCTCCTCTTCTAAAAACAAACAAAAAACAAATTTAAATCTCTTCATCCTGACCTATTTTCCATTTGGAGCTGCCCTGCTCAACTTAACCTTATTTTTTGCCTTAATCAATTAATGCAAAGGGTCTTCCTTTGGGAAGCTACTGTAAATTTCAAAACTCTGGTTACAGGCCTCCTGCCTTCCTGACAAACATAAGATAAGTAAGAAGGTGAAATGTGATGGAACCCAAGGACGGGAACTGTGGTGATATTTCATTTGTGCTCTAACAAAGCTTGCCTGGGGATCAGAGGTCAAAGCCAGCTAGTATATTAAACATAGAGGTCAGGCAGTGGTAGCACATGCCTTTAATTCTAGCATTTGGGAGGCAGAGATTCATCCGGATCTCTGTGAGTTCAAGGCCACACTGGGAACAGAGCCAGATGTGGTGGCACATGCCTTTAATGCCAGCACTAGTTAACCATAGAGTCCTGGAGGTCTGTACAGACAGACAAGAAGTGATATAGCTGGGTGGAGAGAGGAAGTAAGATGGCAGGGCACAGAAAGGTATACAGGCGTGAGTATTCCAGAAGTAGCTTTCTTGGGCTGAGGATTTCCTAGCAGTAAGAACTTGTGGTTGGCTTGTTCTATCCCTCTGATATTTCAGCTTTCACCCCAATATTTGGCTCCGAGTTTTTTGTTTTTTGTTTTTTATTAATGAGACCATTTAGCAATTAGTGTTGCAGGGAACTTTATGCTGTTCTGATCTGTGGCCTTACTCCTAGTTGTGCGTGTTGGGAGATTCTGTAGAATGATATTGTAGTTTGGCTATTGTGTAAAAGCCAATGCTCATCATGATAAAGAGTATTTTACCATGTACACTGATTACATGTGCAGGAGGTTCTTAACGTTACAACATACTCAGCCCTTTCTTAATGTCCACTGTTACATTGTAAAAGCTGTATTATTAATGAAACTATTACATTATCTGCTGAAGTGTAAATTCCTTCATGAAAAAGACAGGATTCATGAATGAAAAGACAATGATTCTCAAATTCTGGCAAGCACCAACCCCCCTGGAAAACAGCCCAACCCAAGAGTTTCTGCTTCAGTCCCCTTGAGATGAAGTCAAAGAATGCTCTTTTCTAAAAAGGTCACATGACACTGGGGCTGCTGGCCTGTGGGAAAGATTCTGAAAACCAGCAGATCAACCATTCAAAAACTGGGTGACACAATGACAAACTCTTACCACAAAGTCACCAACAATATGGGTCAAATCAGTGCTACAGTGAAATTACAGATCACCACATGTCACCTACTCAGCAGTCACTTATAAGTGATAAATTTTAAATCCAGAAATCTAGGAGTTTTACTGAGTTCAATATTCCTTTCAACAGTTCAGAGCTAAACTGAAATTTAACCCTTGTCTTCTTTATAAGGGAGATACATATTCATTTACTCAAGTACCTCTACAATCTTGTACTTAAGAGACTAAAAATCCAGTAACAGTTAACTAAATGGAGGCATCAGGCATTTATTTAAATTTCTAACTGAATACCTGTCCCTGTGCAATAGAAACAAAATATTTATTTAAAATCTGTTGCAGTATGGGGCTGGAGAGATGGCTCAGAGGTTAAGAGCACTGGCTGTTCTTCCAGAGGTCCTGAGTTCAATTCCCAGCTACCACATGGTGGCTCACAACCATCTGTAATGAGATCTGGTGCCCTCTTCCAGTCTGCAGTCATACATGCTCTATACATAATAAATAAACAAATCTTTAAAATATGTTGCAGTGTGGCAAGTATTTCACACTTGCAAATGGTGCAAGGTTTGCCAGAGAGGCAGTTCCCCAGTCTCAATGGCATGCAGCAATGGCGGCAATGGCAGGCCTCTGTGGATGAGCTGCAGCCTTGGCTCTACCTATCCTCTTATTTTGGGATCCAAAAGAAAAGGAGTGCTTCCTATCTGGTTGAGCCTCTGTCAATGCAAAAGGAGAAGGAAATGGCTTGCAATGGTTTTAACGCTGCTGCTGAGACACAGTGTACATCGCTCTTGATAACATTCCACAGGGCAAACATTTTCATGTTCTAGTCAGTGTGTCCCATTGATCACTTGTGGGTTCATGTATCCCTACAGATCAGACATCAAGTGATTGAGCAAAAATATGGCACAAGGGTAAGTATTGAAAACTAAAATATTTTACTGAGCTCCAAGCAGTCCAGAGAATATGCCCAAGAATGTCAGTGATTGATATAAGACTCTAAAATCCCGAACAAGTCATTTTTCATCTACCTACTCTGCCAGAAAGGAAACGCAAGGCCAAGTGACGGACAAGCTAAAAAGAAAATGTGTTACCGAGGTCCTACTCAGTTCTTCCTTAAAACTGAAATTGTTGGCTGGGCTCTTTAACTTCCTGTTTCTATTACGGACTTATAAAACATCTCAGAACACACATGGGACTCTGAAAGGATTCATTAACTCCCAGAGGGTTAAGTAATTTCTTCACATTCAAGGTCTGTGTTCCTTCAAGAAAAAAAAATTGTTCAAAAGTCTAAACTTATTTTTGGTTGTTATTAACATCATGGCATTGTACTTACTCTGAGAAGAATATGTAAACACTTGTTAAGATTATTTTAAATTGCTTTAGCTTACTTTACTTTGACGCAGTATATAGCCTCTACTAGTAAATGAATAGGGCAAAGAGAAGGTGATAATAAAATTAATGTTGATCCCCTTTCTAAACTTAATAGAATTATCTTACATATAGCTAATATATGTAAATGTTACTTTAACACATTTTACTCCTTTGGCATAGTTTTCTACTAACCTATTTCCTATATATACTTTTAAAAAACCCTGTTACTAACTAAAATTTTCATCTTTTAAGGAAAATTGTTTTTACAATATTAATGATGTATTATTGACAAATATGAATTGTTTGTATTTGAGGTAGGAACACCAACATATTTATTTATTTATTTATTTGTTTGTTTGTTTGTTTGTTTGTTTGTTTGTTTAGTTAGTTAGTTAGTTTGTTTGTTATAGGGTTTCTCTGAGTAGCCCTGGTTGTGCTGAAACGCGCTTTGCAAATCAGGCTGGCCTTGAACTTGGAGATCTGCCTGTCTCTGTTTCCTAAGTGTGGGGATTAAAGGCATGTACCACCACTGCCCAGCACACATTTTTTTATACATACAAACACACATTGAGAAATATTTACCAGAATCGAGCAATTGACATTATTTTCTTACGAGATCATGAGTTTCCCTCCTCTATGTGTGTGTGCATGTGTGTGTATCTGTATGTATGTGTATGAGTGTGTATGCATATGTGAGTGTGTATGTATATAGATATGTGCATGTGTGTGTGTAATATTCCTTTACACTGTGTAAATCATGCTGTGATTGGTTTAATAAAGAAACTGACTGTCCAATAGCTGGACAGGAAAAGGTTAGGTAGGAAAACCAGACTAAGGACACTGATAAGAAGGACAGAGTCAGAGGAGTTGTGAGCAAGATCAGAGAGGAAACAGGAAGTGCAAGATAAAAGAAAGGGAATGCCACGTGGAAGAATGTAGGTTAATATAAATGGTTTAATCTAAGTTTTAAAAGCTAGTTAGTAATAAGCCAGAGCTATTGGCCGAGCATTTATAATTAATATTAAGTTTCTGTGTGTTTAATTTGGAAATGGCAGTCCCAACAAAAACTCTGCCAACGTGTGTGTGTGTGTGTGTGTGTGTGTGTGTGTATAATTATGGATGCCCTCATAGTTCTACTCTCAGAAAATTTCTCATGAACCCTATGCTAACCACCATCACAATGCTTACATTAAATTTCTAAAAGTAATTCACTGTGCATAACTGAACCTTTGTGAACTTTATCCACTTCTCATTTGCTAACAATCACCAATTTCTTCTCTGCTTCTCTAAGTGAGTATGTTTCTGAGGAAGAAATTATGAATGCTCCTTTATAGCAGAAAGAAGCTGAGGGATTAATCATATAACAACTTTTAGACCAAAGTTCTTGGAGGTTTCTGATGTAATGGTAGTGATGTCCTGGACCCTTTACAGGCTGAGACAGTTCAGAGAATCATAATATTCTATTGAATGTTTTAACATTATAGCACCCAAATATTGAGAGGTATGACTTAAAATTAAGGATGCTTATTTGCCAGCTGCCACAATAAACAGGAGATCTTATCCTTTCTTTTCATGAATGTTATGGCTACTGAGACATAACAACAGTGGAGAGGTATACTGATGAATCCAGATGACCATTCAGAACAGCTTTCTGGAGTTTAAGACAAAAAACATGATGACAATGGATGATGTAAAAGGAACCACAAGGATTACATCATTTCTCTGAATGATGCAATTCCTCCTGACAAGCATCAGAAAACTATAATGAAGCATAATTATGCTTGATGGAATTTGTGTGTACATTTTAAATTATAATTAAAGTACTATGTATAAGTTAATGTATAATTTCTCACATTATATTTAAGCATTTTTTGTACAACATTTATATCTTCCAAGATCTTATCTTACACTATCTTATTTCTTACTCATGGTCTTTTTGGTTATATCAACTTTGTTACATTTTAAATAATGTAAGTTTAGGTAACTTCTCACCAATAAAAAACACTTAGTTGATGGAGAAATTGAAATTAAAAACCATCTACTAATGCTTTTGTACTTCAGTTGGCTGCCTACTGCTGAATTTATAATTAAACTGGCCTTATAGTCAGCTAATTACAGTTTTCTCATTAAAACTGGTGACAGTACTTCATTGTATATCTTGTTTATTCTTAATATCATGTTCTTTATTATGTAAAATTTTTTCATATAGCTGTTTATTAGAGTGGTTTCAACATATTCAAATCTTTCTCCTAGTCATGGTACTTATTTATCAGAGATGGTTTGATAATGTTAAGAACAGAAAGTTTCTTACAGGTTTACAGGTTTTAGTTTGCTAGGTTCTCTCAGGCATCTCCACCACATTATCTACAACTAAAAAATGAAATTTTGAGCACATCCCATGAATCAATTCATATATTTGTAAAGTGCCTCATCAGGAAGAAGTCAATGAGGATAGGTAAAGAAATGAATGTTTATAAAACATAGGAGTTGCTGACTTTTTAGGTTATTACTTTCTCCAGATCACTTTACTAGATAGTATAAATGATAGCTAAGAAATATAATATTTAGCCCTTGCTATAGAGAATATGAAATATAAATGGGGATATAGGATATAGATATCAAAGGATGTAACTAAAAATGCATTAATTTTGCAGAGCTAGAGGATCAAACACTAGGCTTTATGTATGGTAAGTAAATGCTTCACCTCTGAGCTATATCTAAGTCCAAATATAGATAGCAGTTTTTTCATCATGTAATCAACCAATATTAATTGAACACAAAACTAGTACTATGCTAGGGGTGATAGATAATACAATCAAACAGTAATAGAGATCGTAGGAGACGTAATAAGCAAAATGAATGCTACACATTTCAGAGAACAAATTATGAGACTTCAACATTGTTTAGTTTGTTCAGCTAATATTTTAAAAAATGCAATAAACTAGTAACCTCAAAACACCCTAAACTTATTTTCCACAAGAAAAGGAAGTCTAAGATCAAGATATAAAAAGATTCACTGTCTGGTATGACCTACCTTCTTCTATAACCCCACATCAGAATGGGAGAAGCTTGTCTCATTGTAACCTTAAAGGGCACTAATTGGATTCTTGGTAGTAAGCAAATCACTTCCCAAATGGCTTAGTTCCTAAAAAGCACCACATTAGGGACTGTTTCAGGGAGACACTGAAGCAACGCATCAATGACATTTTCTTTAAAAACAAAACACAAATACAAGACTAGAATATAGACATAGTAACATGAATATCTGTATCTTTGCAAATGTATATGACCAGGCGTTTTCATGGATCAACTGTAGCCTTAAAGAATGCACAGAAGGAAGAAAAGAAGATGCCTTAGATTAGATGTTATGGGATGTTATAGCATCTAATGCTACAAGAGATACAAATGAAGATGTCTGGGAAAATAATCTGACTATGCCTATGAAAGGGGTAGTAGAAAGGAATTGTGATGAATCAATGGAAGTGTTTGTATTACAAGTTAATAATTTGGGACAACATGTTGAAAATGGAGCACACTTAAATGCTGTGGAATAATTCTCTTTTACACTGTAAAGATTTGTCACTCAAATTGGTTTAATAAAATGCCGATTGACCAGTAGCCAAGCAGGGTGACCAAACTAAGAATGATGGGAAGGAGAAGAACAGAGAGAGGAGCTGCCAGCCAGATGCAGAGGGAGCAGGAGATGAATGTGCCATGCTAATAAAGGTACCACCACATGGTAAAGCATAAATAGAAATATGAATTAACTTAAAATGTAAGAGCTAGGTAGTAATAAGCCCGAGCTATTGGCCAAGCATTTATAATTAATATAAGCCTCTGTTTGATAATTTGGGAGGTAGTTTCCAGGTATTTGGGAACAGGCAGTCAGGACAGTATACATCAATTTACACTTAAATTTACCAAACAGAAGAGCAAATTAAAGAAAATTGTGTTTTGTAAAGTGAATCTGTCTATAGTATAAAAAGTGGATTATGTTGAAAGGGTTGAAAAAATGTATGAGTGAATAATGTTGAGAGTGCTGACTGAAAAGACTACAGAATTTTTTCCATACTTGGCTAAACAAAGTATAAATAATGTAGTTCACGCTGGGCATTTATGTGTTTTCACTGAATATAAATTTTATTTCAACACAAAAATAAAGATCAATTTTTAAAAATTATGTATGTAGCAGAGGGAACAAAGAATGGTTCTCTTTCCTTCATGCCTCATAATAAATCCACCAACAAACCTAAGTGACTCTACTTTCCAAAGCTATCCTGAATCCAGCCCCCTTTCTCAATTATTATCACTTCCTTCCTAGTACGGATCAGTGCTGTCACTCAACTAGAACATTATAATGCCTGCCTAATTGTCCTTTGTCTCTACCCCGATCCCCCTCACACACACACACACACACACACACACACACACACACAATGTTTTCTTGGTATAAGAATCAAATGCAGCCGGGCGGTGGTGGCGCACACCTTTAATCCCAGCACTCAGGAGGCAGAGGCAGGCAGATCTCTGTGAGTTCGAGGCCAGCCTGGTCTACAAAGCGAGTTCCAGGAAAGGCGCAAAGCTACACAAAGAAACCCTGTCTCAAAAAACCAAAAAAAAAAAAAAAAAATCAAATGCAGACCCATTACAATAGATTATGTAGAGCTGAAAATCCCTCTGCCCTTATGCTACGGCCTGATTCTTATTTACCAAGCTCCCTGTGATCTGGCTTTTGTCTTTCTCCACAACATTATTCCATACCCTTCCATGTCCCAGGTACTCCATCTTTTCTCTTTTTCTAGATTCCAAACTTATTCTCAGTACAGGGCTTTTGAGTGAGCTCTTCTTACTCTGGCTGGGCTATTTTTTTCTGGGATGGTTCCTATGTCCTTTCTTATCACACAAGTCTCTATTTGAATGCCACCCCATTAGAAGTAGACATTTTTTCACATAAGAAGAGAAAGACATAAAAATAGTTTATTTAAATACAAATAAATACAAAGCTCAACACTGACTGTTGCTAGCCAGAGAATTAAAATAGTATGGTGATAATATGACTACAAAGGCCATCCCAAAGCCCTGATAGGTTATCCTCCATCCCTCATGGCTATTATCATAGTTCACAGGAAACACTGTGGTGCAAAGAAAGCGTGGCTTTGACATGAAGGGGATTTGAATTCCTCATTTTATCATGTCCCTGCTGTTTAACCATCTGCATCACTTAGCTCATGAGACTGTCAGTCCATATTAAAATGAAGATAATAATAGCCTCTTTTTCACACAGCTTTTGGCAAGAGTTGCATAAGAGCCTATGCATTTTTCCTGGTGATTGGAGCTTCTTAACAGGAAGTCTAGAGATAAGGTCTCCTGTAACCCAGGATGATGTCAATTTACTATATAGCTAAGGATGACTTTGAACTCCTAACCCTCCCGCCTTAATTTCAAGAAGTCTGGGTTTACAGGTGTATGCTTCCACTCCCAGTTTATGTAGTCTGGGGTAATCAAACCTAGGGCTTCCTGTATGCTAGGCAAACAATCTACCAACTGAGTTATATGTCCAACCTAACAGTTATTTTTAAACTAAGTGTGATGAAGTTTATTAAATGTTAACTATTATGATCCAGCTAAAAGTACTAATGACTAAATGAATGAACTGAGGAATTAACATTTTTAATGGTAATAAGGATGTTCAGAACACAGAGATTACAAATGAAAATTTTGTCCACGTCAAGGTAATCATCATACAAATATTCATGGCATTGGCAAGCTTACTTGCTGTTAGGCAATGCAGAGTTTCAGATGTGGTGCTATCTCTTTCTACTATTTTTTAGATTCAGTTTGCCAGGTCATCCAAATTATCATGAAGGGAGTTTCATTAAACACGGCTTATATTTTGCTGAGTTGATTTTTTTAGACAAATCACAAACCATTGTATGAACTCAACGACAGTAAAAGGCAACAGACCTCCTTCTTTGTCTCCACCTGTAGGATAAAGTTAATGAGACATTGCAGCTTGCCAGAAGGCAGGCTTTGTCAAATGGTATTGGATATATGTAGGAAATTGCAACCCCTTTGTCTTAAACATGTGTCACATTTATGCATCTTTGAATCAGTACCAGTTCATGAATTGTCTGGGAGAGATCTGTAACTCTGCATTTATTCTGGTGAATTCAGGCATCTGCTGTGGCCAGATCTATGGCCCTGGGCAGAAGAACTGAAGACATTGCCCTTGGCATAATTCTCACAGTTGTCCTGGATTATTGTAATATATACAATATTAAAAGCTAAAGTCTGTTGGGATTTCTTCCCTTATATTTGACAATTACTACAAGTTTAATGGCTTTTCCAGATATGACTTTCTGTTTATATTTCCATTAAGGGCTTATTGTGCTAAAGATGCTTTTTTAGCAGAGCATGATGACTCATGTCTACAGTCTCGGCACTCAGGAGGCAGACACAGGAAGACCACATTGTGTTCAAGGCCAATCTGGGCTATAATAGTGAGCTCTAGGCTAGCTTAGGCTACAGAGTAAAAGATTATCTCAAAAAAGAGAACACTTTTTATAATACTAATGAGGATTTTAACATAAAGTGGTTATTATTTATTTGAAGAGTGAATTTAAAAAAAACAGAATTCTGTATAATTGTACAAGTTGTTGAATAACTTGAATTTCTAATGATCAAAAAGAAATTGAATACTTGATTTTTTACTGAATTTCTTTTACAATAGAAAAGTGAAAGTATTACTTAAAAGATAGAAGAATTTGTTGATAGTGAAAATTGCATTTTCCTTTTTTCCATGATATTTCATAGAATGCTTTTCTGAATGTCTTTTTTTTCTAAGAAAGAGACTCTGTCCTTGAGGCAAAACCTCAGCAAATGTTCAAAAATGAAAAAAAAGCATTTGCAACAGAAATAATATTTAAAGTTTGTAAATTACACCAGGATTAATTCAACACTCATGAGTATGGCTGTGAAAATCTGAATATGAACAATTCAGTTAATGCCACTTTACAGCTGACTGTGAGGACACATTTTGCATGTTTTGACTTTGAAAGTGTCAATCTAAATCCTAAATTTTTATAATATTCATCAGAGCAGTTAAAAATGATGATTAAAATAGGCTCTATCTGGAATGTTACCATCACCCCATTTCAATAAAAGATAAACTGCACATTATTTTCTGTCACATGCCAGGTCCTCTGCCAAATATGTTTCATGTCTCAATGGCACCATCAGCCCTTCACAAGGGTAAGTAGTCTCTTTTATTCACAGATACACAGGGAGTGCTTATTCCTATGTCTGCCACATTATAGGGCTTCAATAAACATTCCTTGAATTGAATGGATTTTTATCAGTGAGGCAAGAGAAAATGCTGTGTATTTGAGTAGATTCCTATTTTGCTTTCATGTACTACTGAATAGCAGATTGTCCAAGGCGAAAAAAGTATCTGCTTCTTCCAGATGGCCCAATAACAGCCAACAATTTTACATGCCTTTTAAGCTTAAGTCTGTGAACTGACTGTAGCCAGACCCTAAGATGCAATCTACTACTCACTGAAAAACAAGAAACAAAGATCGGGGTTGGGGTCCCAGTCTCACTCATCATATTTATATGTCTCTGACTAGCTTGAAGAAGCCAAAGAAAAGAGGTAAACAGCCTGTCTACATTTGAATGAAAGTTCCTAGGTGTTCAGACTGGAGGAGAATGATGCGTACATAGTAAGTCAGAGGTCTCAGACATTGAGGGCTTAGGCACTTCCCTGCTCATCCAGTAAAGGAATACAGGCCTTCCCTTCATAGATGCCTCAGGAGACCTAAATACAGACAGCACTTGCCACACGGGTTCTGATTCTTCAGAGACTATGTCATGCTATCTTTGGTGCTGGAGTCTAAACTGTCTTTTGAGTCCCCACTGTGCTATTGTCCCTCTGTCTGTCTATCCATGGCATTAATAACTCTTCTAATAAACTCCCCAGTCTCCAGTTAAAAATATGACAAGTACATATTGGGTTAAGAGGGGCAAAAAGAAGAAGACTGATGAGTCCAGAAAAAGAAGAGTCAAAGATCAGTTCAGCCCGTGTTTTTCTTTTCAGCCCTTCTCCCCCTGACTCACAACAGCACTCATCTTCCATTATTTACCACAAATGCCATATATTTCTGAACTATATTCTAAAACTGGATAGCTGATCTGTGACTGAGTGACAGTCATAAAACTTAAGATGACTTCTGTGAAATATTTCATCTTGAAAGTCATTTGCGGAAGGTGAAATTCCACACAGCTGTATTTTACTATAAAATTTTTGTTGATAGTTCCCATCACATAGTACACTTCTTATCTTTTTTTGAAAACAATTGATTTTAGTAATACTGTTTAACGTGAGACCTATCATCTTAAAATTTTTAAGTGCACATTGACAGTTTTGCTGACTATATTCACAATATTGTGAAATGGACCCACAACTTATGCATCTTGCTTAAAGAACATTTTGTCCATTGATGAGTAACCCCCTTTCCCCCAATGTCCCAGCCCTAGTAGTCAGTTCTACTCTGATGATGGATTGGTTTATATAATATACACTAGTGAAATCACATGGACAATTTGGATTTTATGTCCTGTAGCTTAGTGTAGTCACAATGCAGTTGTTTTTCCTCCAAATTTTTACTTCTCTTAGCATAACAACCCTGTGGGTTCAATCATATTGTTTCATGTTGCAGGTGAATGACACTCCATTGTATTTCATTTTTTATCACCTTATATTTTACATTTTTTCATTCTTTCATCCATTAATGCGCACCTAGGTGGTTTTCATATTTCAGCTATTGTAAGCAATGCTTCAGGGAATTTGGGAGTGGTACTCTCTCTTCAGTGTCCTATGGGAAATCTTTTGGGTCAGCACCTGGAAGTGGGAATTTTGGATCATATGGCAATGACATTTTTGAGGATTTTTCCATACTATTATCCATAGCAGCTTCACCATTTTGCATTGTCCCCAAGAATATGCAGTGGTTAAAGTCTCTCTGTGGCCCTACCATCATTGTTCTCCTTTGCTTTTTAAAAAATAATAGTCAACCTAACAAATATGAGGTGATATTTCATTGCAAGCCTGATTTGCATTTCCCTGGTGATGAATGACATTGAACATTTTCTCATCTGTCTGCAGGATTATTTTTCATAGGCCTAAAGGAAGGAATTTGAATACACACACACACAAAAAAAATTGAAGATGTTTCCAAAGGAGAAAACAAACAAACAAACAAACAGTTGAAAACAATCACTCTTAGATATCATAATTCTCTATCATTTTATCTTTAGCGTTTCAACAATTGTATTCTCCTTTGAGGACATACCAAGGAAATAATCATACAGAATATTTTAGTTACCCTAAAACTGTGCTGCACTGCTCCTTCTCCCCACAATACCTGACATTTTCTAAGATGGAAACAGTTGCAATAGTTTAGTATATAACCTTTGCAGATGGCCTTCTCTAACTTGATAATACATATTTAAGACTCCTCCATATCCTCTCCTCACTAGACAGCTCATTTCCTCTTAAGTCTGAACATTTCTTTGTCTAGACTTATCCCAGGGTATTTTTCCATCCACTAAGGGGTATCTTGACAACTTCCAAGTTCAGGCAATGCTTAAAGCAACTGCTGTAAACACCTGTGTGCAGATTCCCTCATGTGCAATGGCTTTCAGGTTCTTTGAGTAAACAACAAAGAAAACAGTTTCAGAATCACACAGGAAGGGTGTGTTAGTTTGTGAGAGTCACTGTTCCTCTGCAGTCCTGTCAGCGTTCTGTGCTGTTAGTGTTTTGGCGTCTTGTTCTAATTAACATTTCCCCGTGATATATGATCTGGAGCATCTTTTCTTATTCTTGTTTGCCATCATCTAGTACCTCTGGTGAAGTTTCTGTTAAGTTCTTTAAAAAAGAAAATGGACTTTGTCTTGCTGATACTTTTTACTTCACTTATAGAGATTTCCTCAGGAGTCATCAGCCTGCTTAGAAAAGAATTAGAGTAGGGAAAGTCTTCCAGGGAGAGTTCCATGTAACCACCATATTTTCAGTCATATTGTGTGTGTGAATTGAAGAGAAATTACAGGTTCTAGTACAGTTTTTTTTCCTGAATTTTAAAAGTAGAAAACCATATATCTATTCAATGGATGATGCAATGCTTTGTAAGAAGAGAATTTCTGTGGGTAATTTTAGAAAATATTTTGAGTTTAATAATGTTATTTATAAGTTGACTTTAAAAATAGCTGAAGTCTTGTGAAATAATCCTTCTGTACACTATGAATAGGTGTGACTCTCAGTGGTTAATAAAGAACTGACTGGTTGGTAGCCAGGCAAGGAGTATTGGCAGAACAACCAAACTAAGGATGCAGGGATGAAGAAGGTGGAGTCAGAGGAGTTGCAAGCAGACACAGAGAGGAGCAAGATGGGCATGCTGTACTGAGAAAAGGTACCAAGAGACGTGGCAAAGCATAGATAAGAAATATGGGTTAATTTAAATGTAAGAGTTAGATAGTAACAAGCCTGAGCTATTGGATGATCATTTATAATTAATATTAAGCCTTAGTGTGTTTATTTAGGAGTTGCTGGTGGGACAGAAACTTCCTCCTACACTGAAGAGTGTTCCTATTACATTCAGCTATCTTAATCAATACAGGTCTTTAAAATAGTTAAAATACTAAACTGTAATATCGTTTTCTGAAAGGTTAATGTGTGTGTGTGTGTGTGTGTGTGTGTGTGTGTGTGTGTGTGTGTGTTTGTACATGTGTGTGCCAGTGCCTGTGTAGGCCAGAAGGGGGCATCAGATCCCCTGGAGTTGAAGTTGCAGGCAGTTGTGAGCTGTTGGCTGTGTAGTCTGGTAATCGAACTCTGGTCTTCTACAAGAGCAGCAAGTACTCTTAACTGCTGAGACATTTCTCTGGCCCCACAATGTAGAGCCCAGAACTAGTTCTACCATACTGTAAGGTACAAAAAAATACAAAATATTGAATGGACTTTACATATAGAGAAGTCTGTCTATAGTAAGTGAAAGTAATATTCTTCTTATATTAAGTAGTTACATGTCACAATGACCAGGGTATCTTCAAGAAAAATTCTTAGCAACCAAACTATTTATAAAACCTTAATTTACTGATAAAACATAATGATGAAACTTCACAGGCAAATCAGTAAGTCTTGAAGATGACATAATATTCCTTCAAACTAATAGTGTCACTTGACATTTTTAAAAGCAGAAGTAGGAAAAAGCCAAATATAGATAAAACTGAAATATAAGTTTTAAAATCAAGATTTCCCAGTAAGGGAATCTGTTTTTATGAAGAAGAAATCTGATAGTGAATAAGGTATCTGGTATTTTTATTGCTTCTCCCGTAGTAAGATAAGACTTTGAAGTCAGTATTGGCTCTAAAGTCATAGTGATTCTGATGTCAAAGTAGCCTTTGAACTAAAATTCTATATGCTGCCCTGCTACCTAATTTATTTCAAAGCACTATTCAAATAACTGATATGTAAAAAAAATTAACAAATCCAATACTTTTATGCATTTTAGTCATATTCTCTATAATTGGAATTTTTCCAAAGGAACCAATAGAATTATAAAATGTCAAAGATAGATTAGCTACACTTAGCTATTATTAAACTAAGAAAAACGTTACTCTCTTCTGATTGTTATTTTTTGTTGGGTATGTCCATAATCATTTGGGTACTAACTCTCTGACCTTAACTCCTCACCAGACAAAGGCCATTACAGAAAGCCAAGTCAATGAAAATGTAAAGAACAACTGGCCATAGCGATTGCAAGTCTAGTTGTTACATTAAAAATACCACCCTTACATCTCAGGTTCAGGGAATATCACAGAAGGGAGAGGGAGGGATTATAAGGGCCAGAGGACCAGGATGTCTGCAGCCAGATTGTGTCTTCTAGATATGACAGGAAGCTACACCCATGAAGTCTCAACATGGCTGTCTAAACAAGCCTGGAACAGTGACAACACCAATTGACATGGTGATGTCGATGGGGAAAATCTCAAAGGGCTCCATACCTAGATGAAGAGATACAGGCAATTAATGACTGCTGAGAGAGGAAGAATTAGACCTCACCAGCAATAATGAACCCCCTTTTGGTTATCCAATACCACTTGATCATCCCTAAAAAATATATATACACAATCATCACTACATGGACTCAGCAGGATGCATTTATATAATTATTCTTCTCTCTCTCTCTCTCTCTCTCTCTCTCTCTCTCTCTCTCTCTCTGTGTGTGTGTGTGTGTGTGTGTGTGTGTGTGTGTGTGTGTAAAACAATAATTAAAAAAAAGAATAGTTACCTGGAATGAAAGGTATCATGAACACAAAAGTGGTTTTCCCAGGGTAAGCTAAGCTGATGCATTGCATTCCAGGTGTGCTGAGCCCCAAGCTATGATTTCCCCAAATGCTAGAAAACAGACTGCATAATTTGTGGTAGTGGGAGGCTGTGTTCCCACTTTGTCCTATTAAATAGAAGAGTTTAAAGATGTTAAGTCCTATGCAACAAGAGAGAAATTGGCCTGATACTGGAAGCCTAGCCAACTACCTAGGGATAGTATTGGTATTGACATGAGTCTTGGAAGAGAACCTACAACCATCCCTTTACTAAACCAGCACAATCCCTGACTATATTCTAAATATTTGTTTTCACCTCGCCTCAAGGCACCATCTCCTTGCAACAGAGGACATTACATAAAACCACAACCAATCAAAAGGCAGAGTTGTAGATACAAGTCGCAATGGATGTATCTAAAAATCAACTCCTTCACCTAAGGCTAAGGGAATGTTGCAGAAGAGAGGCAGAAGATCAGAGGTTAGCTGTGAGACTGTCTTCCAGTAGTCAGAAGCCACATCCACAAAGTCTCACCAATGTGACTGCCTAAGCATGCTCTAACAAGGACAATAATAGACATGGAAAGTGGATGGGAGAAAGCTCATGAGGCCTCACCCTACACTATGAACTACAAGCAACTAATGAATGCTGAGAGTGGGAGAAATTGTCTTTCCTGGGGGGAGAGTTCACCAATTAGCTATTCAATACCAAATGGTCACCCCCCCATATATATATATATATATATATATATATACATGTAACAACATTTCATGAAAAAAGTGGCCAAGAATTTAAATGAGAGCTAGGAGAAATATATGGGAGGGTTTGCAGGAAAGAAAGGGCAGGGGGAATGATGCAATTATATTATAATCTCAAAAATAAAAGAAACAATTAATAAAATCATTATAGAAAAATAAGTTATGAATTTGAGAGGGAGTAGGGAGTGCATGAAAGAAGTCAGAGGGAGAAGCGGGAGAGGGAAATGATGTAATTATATTTTAATTAAAAATAAATAAGATGTATATGGAAAGGAGATGAATTTAAGAAAAATAGTTATGACTAAATTGTTCCAAATTGATGAAAGACAAGGAGGGAAGTCTGAAGTCAGGTTTAAAGAAACAGTTCTTGAGGAATCTGAATTTAGGCAAGGTTGATAAATAATGAGTGTTCTGACACATGAGCCTTTCATGTTTCCTTTTGCACTGAGCTTCTTTGAACAGTTATATTAAGCTATAAGTTGGTCCAGACTTGAAGATACTAGGAAGAAGTGAGTCAGAACTCATTGTGTCTGGAGCTCCTAATAGCAGCAATTTTATATTTAAGAACACATAGTGCAGGTACAATATCTAAACATTCAAAATTTCTTGCTCATTTTCAGTTTTAGGATATATGTTTTCAACCAAGACTATCATATCTGTTTACATTTGAAATGTGGGCAAATGTAGAACTTAACATGATACCCTGAGAACTGCTGCGTAGTTGGTATCAAGTCCCACTTGAGTATAAATACCTTCTCTTAGCTAGTCTTCCCCAGTGACTGTAAAGAACTCCCCCTGATTCAGCTTTTTTTCTAGTATAGAATTTGTAAGAGTTACTAAAATAATTTTATAAGAACTGAACCTAGACTTCTTCAGCAAATAAGTCCATAAAATGTAGTGAAGAGCTAGAGTGCAATGTAAGTGAAATGGAAAACTCTCACACTTGAATAGATTTCTGATTCAAATATAAAGTTCATTATTTGTCATTGATTTTTAAATCAATGGTTATGCATCTAGATGAGTGTAAATAATAGATGCATCTTGGTCTGCTTCAGATATTAAAATTCTGTCTCAAAAGTTTCTCCCACCAAATATCCTTAAATAGTGAGACTGTATGTATATTTATTTTTATGACATATACATGACTCTTTATATCTAAGTATGAGAAAGCTGTGTACAATCTTGATACTGCATGATGTTGTCATCTTTAAACTCTATGCTTCAGTACCACTCTATCAAGTTAAAATAAACCTCAAAAAATATTCATAGTGCTTTAAGATTGTGATTTTCTGTTGGGCCACATTCATAGCCGTCCTGGGTTCCATGTAACTCTCTGCCTGCCGGTTAGACACAATTGCATGAGTTATGGACCAGTAAGTACTATTAGATAAAATTAAATTATGATGATAATTAATTCGATATTATAGGTATGCGTCATATAAGGTAGAATTCCCGGATTA
The DNA here is from genome assembly GCA_902168405.1 of Peromyscus aztecus. NCBI lineage: Eukaryota > Metazoa > Chordata > Mammalia > Rodentia > Cricetidae > Peromyscus > Peromyscus aztecus. The sequence continues at coordinate 4,829 of CABHPQ010117259.1, read as the reverse complement.
ACAACTGCCTGCTTTAGCTTTTCACTTTATATAATCTATTGCTCGTCACAATGGATGGCATGAGAGAGTTATGATAGAGTCAGACTTCTCAACCTTTTTCTAGGGTCCAGCCCTGTAAGTCTCCCTGTCCTCCCAATCCATGCTTTCTCCTAAACCTTCCAGATACATCCCGGATTCCATATCAGTGTTCTGCCCTACTCTGGCCACAACAACCTGTGCAGCAAAGCAAACCTCTAGGCTTCATTCAGGACCTGTACTTGTTCCTTATGAATTGCATCTAATCAGATCACCAAACCAAATTTCCCACTTTCTTCTAAAGGATCTAGCTGCATGACTCTTCCTGACTTTACACATTCTTTGCCTCTCCACAAACCCACCAGATCTAGCCAGGGTGAGTACCCTTGCCTAGATTGGTCTCCTTCCTGTGCCTGCACCAAAAATGGTTTCTAGGCTTTAGTCAGGACCCTCCATACTGACCCCCTAACCAAGGAACACTCCTATGCCATATCCAACCTTTCTATCCAGTCAGATCCACCGCCACACTCCAGACTTAGACAAGTAGCTCTTGTGCACTATCCCAATTCTCTCTGTCTACCTGAATTCATTCAAGCCACACCATTTCCAATCTCTGGGCCCAACCTGCTTGCACATCTTATCTTCTGCTCCAACCTGCTCTGTCCACAACAGATTTATAACTAACAAAAGTGGTCCACATGCCCAGATCTTATCATAAAAACACAAACAGTATGAAAAATCAAGCCAGTATCTTCTCCCTAAAATCTACTGGTCTGGTACAAATGCTTATCAATGAGAATTACCTAGATGAACTCCAGGACACAGACTTTAAAAATACAACAATGAACTTCATCAAAGAATTTAAGAAGTTTAGAAGAGCCTCAAACAGCTCAAAGAAATTAAGAAGAAAGAGCTTAAGAAGAATAAACACCTGTGTGATGCTCTAGAAAACATAAGACTGATGGGAACGACAATGACAATCCAGAACTTGAGAGTGTGTTTTACTAAGAAGACAGAAATGTTGAAGAGAACTCAAGTGGAAATTAATATGGAGTTGAAAACCTAAATAACTCAACAGAGAGGATTACAAGTAGAAGGAATCAAGCAGAAGAATAAATATCAGGACTTACAGATAAAACAGAAGATCTAGACCAAATAAGCAAGGAATATAAAAATATAAAAAACACAGAAAAAGAACATACAGGAATGTGGGATATAACGAAAGCAAGCAAACAAACGAACAAACAAGCTTTGACTTGTAGACAGAAATGTGGAATAAGAATCCCCTGCCAATGGCATAGACCAGATCTTCAACAATATCATAGAAAAAAAGTTTACCAAGCTTGCCAAGACATACCCATACAGAGAAAACAAACAAAAAACAAACATAGAACACAAAATAGACTAGAAAAAATAAAATATATATAGTATATATTAGTTAAAACACTAAATATACATAAACAACAACTACAGAAACCACAAAAAGTCACACATAATGGAAAACCTATCAGAATGACAGCTGATTCCTCAATGTGAGCTTTGAAAGTGAAAAAAGACTGGAGCAATGCATTCCAAGTCCAAAAGACTATGCCAGCCAACCGAGACTAATACACCCAGCAAATCTCCCATGATTAAAGGAGAAAGAAAAACTTTTCATGATATAAACATCATAAAATTTTATATTCAACAAACCAAACCTAAAGAAAATATAGAAAGAATTAATTCATGCTGAAGAAAGGAAAGAGCACAGCAGAGAGACCATAGAGAGAATGCAGTCACAGTCATTAAAACACAAAATATCAATGAGAACACAAAGAACAACACCAAAAATCAAGGACACAGTGACCACAATTAACACATACATTTCAATAATAACTTTATATATCAATGGCCTCAATTCTCCATTCAAAAGGCACAGACTGACTAAAGGGATCCAGAAACAAAATCCCTATATCTGTTGTCTACAAGAAATGTATCTTAGTTTTAAGACAGGCACTTAAAGCAAAAGAATGACAGAAGTACTCTAGTGAAATAAAACTGGGAAGCAAGCAGGTGTCACTGTGGTAACAACTGAAAACAAACAATCAAAAGCAATCAAAAGACATAGAATAGGACACTTAATTCTGATCTAGGGAATAGTTAACCAAGAAAATATTACTATCCCAAACATATGTGCACCAAACTCTGGGGCAATTAATATCATAAAAAATTCTATTATTGCATTTAAAGACACAGATGAACATCAATCCATTAGTATTAGTTGATTTCAATACCTCATTTTCTCCAATAAGCAAACCTAGCAGGTTTAGAAAAACAGAGAAACATCAGAACTAATTGACATCATAAATCAAATAACAGTTATCTATAGAAGATTCCACCAAAACACTACACAATACACATTCTACTCAGCAGCATAAGGAAATTTTGCTAAAATAGACCACATCCTAGGAAACAAAAATTTTTTTACAAATTCAAAAGGTTTGAAAACACTCCATGTATCCCATCTGATTATAATGCAATAAAACTTAAAATGGACAGCAAACAAAACTCTAGTAAATACAAAACCTCACAGAGATTTAATACCTCATTACTGAATGATGAATGAGCCAAAGAAGAAATTAACAAAGAAATAAAAAAGTTTCTGGAACTATATAAAATTAAAACACTTCCCAACACAACCTCTGGGACACATTGAAAGCAGTCCTAAGAGGGAAAGTTATAGCTCTAAGGGGCTACATTGAAAAATCAGAAAGAGCACAAATAAAAAGCTTAATGAAGCAACTCAAAAGGTGGAAAAACAAAGACAAACCAAATCCAAACCCAGTTGACAGCAAGAAATAATAAAAATTAAGGCAGAAATCAGTGAACTAGAAACAAAGAACACATTACAAAGAATCAATGAATCTGAAAGTTGGTTCTTTGAGAAGATAAACAACACATTCCTAACTTAGTGCAGATAACAGAAAGAAAGAAAAATAGAAGCCACATTATTATCAAAATCAGAAATAATTCAGAAAACCTTACAATGACACCAAAGAAATTCAGACTGTTATAAGGGAATACATTAATAACCTGTATTCCATTATCCTGGAAAATCCAATGAATTTCTAGATACACAAGTCAATAAATATAATAAACAACTCTTATGGACTTAAAAACAAAAATAATATGATAATCTCTATGGATGCAGAAAAGACCTTTGATAAAATCCAACATGCCTTCATGATAGAAGTCCTAATGAATGTAGGTCTAGAGGGAATATACTGCAACACAAAGTTGTATATGAGAACCCCACAGCCAACGTCATCTTAAATAGAGAAGCCTGAAGCAGTCTCACAGAAATCAGAAATGAGGCAGGGAGGTCCACTATGCCCACTCTGTTTCAATATTGTATTTGATGTACTAGCTGGAGCTATAATGCAAAAGAAGCAGATTAAAGGGCTACAAATAGGGAAAGAAGAAGTCAAACCACCCTGTTTGCAGATGACCTAATACTATACATTAGAGATGCTAAACATTCTATCAGAAAACTTCTAGAAACGACAAACAAATTCAGCAATGTGGACGGACACAGCGTCAACTTGCACAAATCAATAGGTTTTCCATATGGCAACTATAAACATACAGAGAAGATCATGGATACATTCCCATTCACAATAGCCTCAAAAAAGTAGGGATAAACCTAACTAAAGATGTGAAAGACTGCTACAATGAAATTTTCATACCTCTGAAGAAAAAGATTGAGAAAGACACAAGAAAATGGAAAGACACCCCATGCTTAGGAATTGGTGGAATTTAACATTGTGAAAATGACCACTTTACCAAAAGCTATTTGCAGATTCAATGCAATCCCAATCAAAATCTCCATCACATTCTTCACAGAAAAAGAAAGAAAAATCTTAAAATTAATATAGGACCATGAAAATCCCTGAATATGCAAAATATTTTAGCAAAAAAAAAATACTGGAGAGAATATTATTCCAGATCTCAAGATATATTACAGAGTCACAGTAATAAAAACAATACAGTCCTGGCACAAAAACATACATGTAGACCAATAGAACAAAATCAAAGATACAGCCTCTTAATATTTAACAAAGATGCCAAAAACAAAAGTTGGAGTAAAGAAAGCATCTTCAACAAATGGCGCCAGGAAAACTGGAAGTCCTCATGCAGAAGAATAAAATCAGACTTTGCACAACAAAGAATAAACTCACCTTGCACAATAACTAACTCCAAATGGATCAAAGATCTAAGCACAAAACCTGGAATACTCAAATTGCTAGAAGAAAATATAGGCAAAACCCTACAAGATATAGATTTACATAAGGACTTAATGAATTGGACTCTATTTGCCCATGAAAGAAGGGCAACAACTGACAAGTGCCCAGCATAAACCAAAAACCTGATAACAAGGAGCCCACAGATGGGAAGGAATCTTTGCAAGCTCTTCATCATAATGAACTCAAAAATAAAGAGTCAAAAATAGACCTTGCTTCTGAATAGAAATGTCTATAAACAAAAAAAAAATAGAAAAGAAAAAGAAAGGACAGGAGTGGAAGGAAGGGGGGAGGGAGGGAGGGATGGAGGAAAGAATGAAAGGAGAAGAAAGAAACATCTCAGAAAATGTTGACTGTTCCTATCAATTAGGGAAATACAAATAAAAACAGCTGAGAACAAATGTTAGAAGGAATGCCTGGAAAGGGGAATCCTCATTCACTGCTGGTGGGATTGCAGACTGGTACAGACACTATGGAAATCAGTGTAGAGAATTCTCAGAAAGCTAATAATAAATCTACCATATGACCCACTAT
>CABHPQ010117245.1:0-15808 GCA_902168405.1 Peromyscus aztecus | reverse complement strand
CATGTAAAGATGCCAGTAAGCCACGAGCCACGTGCCAAGGTATAGATTTATGGAAATGGATTAATTTAAGCTATAAGAACAGTTAGCAAGAAGCCTGCCATGTCCATACACTTTGTAAGCAATATAAGTCTCTGTGTTTACTTGGTTGGGTCTGAGCAGCTGTGGGACTGGTGGGTGACAGAGATTTGTCCTGACTGTGGGCCAGGCAGGAAAACTCTAGCTACACTTCCTCCCAGATTTCTCTCTTCTATTTATCCTTTCTGCATGCCAGCCCTGCCTCTCCTTTCTCCTGCCTTGCTATTGGCCATTCAGCTCTTTATTAGACAATCAGATGTTTTAGACAGGCAAAGTAACACAGCTTCACAGAGTTAAACAAATGCAACATAAACAAAAGTAACAGGTGGGTGAATAAACCACATATGTGATACATCATGAGCTCAAGTTTCCTTACTTCTAGAGAGTTCCTTGTCCACTTTCTGTTTGTATGTTTTTGTTTTCAAGTCTATCTTTTAGGTAAATACCAACTACTTAAGAAGTTTGTGCTGTCAGGATGAAAACATGTTAATAAAACTGCTTTGAAATGTTTTCTGAAAATCCTCATTATGAGCTTTCACAAGCATAATTGGCCTTCAGAACTATATATGAATGTAACTAGAAATCACATTTTAGTTTAAGGAATTAAATTTTTTATTTCAACTATCATGCCTCATATTATTTTGAGAATCATGAATATAATAATTCAGTTATGTATCCTAAATAGTAAAACCATTACATATACAGACCACGATGTGTGTAGGTCTAATGGCTCATTGAATTTTGGTTGAAAAGAATATTGATAATTAGTTTATGGTACATTATCAGTCTCAGGTGTACAAAGAAAGCACAGAAATCTGTTTTCTTGGTTTCAGATTTGATTAAGTACTATAGTGTTTCAGACTCAGGAAACATTGTGAGATATTTTTGTCTATTGTGTTTTCTCACAAACTACTCCCTGAATAAGACAAAAATAAATGCTTGCTGTGTTTCATATCTGCAAGAATATCCTCATATGCTGCTGCTATTGTTGTTTTAAACTACTAAAATTTGGAACCATTCTTCCAGGCTTGGGGATTCCGGACAATTCTATTTGTTTCAATCAAAGTCAAGTCAGTGCCTGGCGGTGGTGGTGCACACCTTTACTCCCAGCACTCAGGAGGCACAGGCAGGCAGATCTCTGTGAGTTCAAGGCCAGCCTGAGTGAGTTCCAGCAATGGAACCAAAGCTACACAGAGAAACCCTGTCTAGGGAAGAAAAAAAAGTCAAGTAAGCTGAACTATGTGTACAAATCTTAATACAGTGTCACTGTAAATATACCTTTAGATATTTCAGAATCTTTATATTCTCTATAAGGTTTTTCATCAAGATACTCTTGGGAGCCTGCAATTCTTATGTTTGTTTGTTTGTTTTTGGTTTTTGGTGTTTCTAGATGGGCTTTCTCTATGTAGTTTTGGTGCCTGTCTAGGATCTCCCTCTGTAGACCAGGCTGGCCTCGAACTCACAGAGATCCACCTGACTCTGACTCTCAGGTGCTGGAATTAAAAGCGTGCACCAAAACCACCTGGCATGCCTGCAATTCTTTATGGATAAATATATTTGCATCACATAGTACTTGAAGCACTAAAGCCATACACATTATTAATGAAAACAGAGATATGTCATAATGAGATGACTTTCTTATATTGGAGTATGCCTAAGAGACACCAAGAAAATTTTCCATCTGTCTCCTAATAAATTACCACAACATTAATGGCTTAAACAATTCAGTTAGTTTATTTTACCTTTCTATCATTCTGAAACCTAATGTAAGTATCACAGAGCTAAAAATCGATGTATCACTAGGAACATATTCCTTTTCTAAGAATGTAGGAGAGAATATCGCGTTGCTAGTCTATCTTCCACAAACTGCTCTAATTTCTTAGTTTGTGAAATCCATCCCACATTCAAAAGTACAAAATGCCTGCAGCTGTAACATGGGATAATTCTGCTTTGTTTACTTTTATTTTTTGGATGATTTTATGCTGTGGGATAATGCTTTTGTACAGTTTTAATAAAATGCTGATTGGCCAATAGCCAGGCAGGAAGTATATGTGGGATAAGCAGACAAGGAGAATTCTGGGAAGAGGAAGACTGAATCAAGAGACGCCAGCCTGCCATCCAGGGAGCAGCATGTAATGGCACATAGGTAAAGCCACAGAACACATGGCGACATATAGATTAACAGGAATAGGCTGAGTTTAAGTGTAAGAGCTAGTCAATGGAAGGCCTGAGCTAATGGCTGAGCAATTGTAATTAATATAAGCCTCTGTGTGTTTACTTGGGGGACATGAGTGGGAGAGATTTGTCACAATCACGTGGCTGGGCCAGACACAGAAAAACTTGAGCTACAATTTTATACTTTGAGGAATTTACAAACTGATTGCTATGTTGCTTCTGTAAATTTACATTCCTAGCAGAAATCTATAAGAGTTCCCCTTTATATTCGTTTTAGGATTTGATATAGATTGTTCTCTAGATGATCATCATTCTTATTAGGTTGAGATGGACTCTGCATGCCATTTTAATTTGCATTTTCATGATGACTCAAGTTGTTGAAGATTTTTTCAAATATTCATTGGCCATTTGTATTTCTTTTTTGAGAGCTGACTATTCAGTTCATTATTCTAATTATTGATTGGGTGATTTATTTTTGCTGTTAAGTGCTGTGGATGTTCTGTATGGCAAATGTGTTGCTAATAAAACACTGATTGGCCAGTGGCTAGGCAGGAAGTATAGGCGGGACTAACAGAGAGAATTAAAAGAACAGGAAGGCAGAGGGAGTCTCTGCCAGCCACCGCCAGGACAAGCAGCATGTAAAGATGCCAGTAAGCCATGAGCCATGTGGCAAGGTATAGATTTATGGAAATGGATTAATTTAAGCAAAAGGACAGTTAGCAAGAAGCCTGCTACGGCCATATAGTTTGTAAGCAATATAAGCCTCTGTGTTTACTTGGTTGGGTCTGAGCGGCTGTGTGACTGGCAGGTGAAAGAGATTTATCCTGACCATGGGCCAGGCAGGAAAACTCTAGCTACAGTTAAGTGTTAATTGAATATCATTTTAAGTATGCCTGTCAAATTCCTGAAAGAAACTGCCTTCTCCTATATCTTGAAAATATTCTAGCAACTTCATGAAATTTAGGAGAAGTTTGGGGATTAGACGGAAAACTAGCAATATAAATGCTCTTAGTAGTAAGTTACAATGGGATGAAATGGCTCCTGATCCCTTTTGCATAATTAGGCTTTGTCAGAGGCTCTGAGTATCACCCTTGATATAGAACATAAACATGAAGCCACATGGATAAGGAACACAACTGTATATAAGAAGCAGAGAAGTGAGAAGGCTGTGAAACCTGACTTTTACAATTTTTAACATTGTGGTTGTGCACTGTCTCAAGTACAAAGAGAGACTTCCATCTTTGAGGAATGTAGACAAAGCCTGTTCAATTGTGAATAATTGAGCCTGAAAAAAATGCATGTAAGGTCTTTAGCCCATAGCCAGGTACATATAAACTGATTGAAAACTATTATATCTGAAATTTTAATTCATCTTCTCCCATGTAATCTAAAATACTAACAGATGACAGTACCAATAAATGGTTGTTTGGAGACAATTATTCAATCTACCATCCTTGAATCCAAATTCATTTAATGAGGAAAGAAGAGATTCAGAAAGCCATATGAAATTTCCCAAGTGTTCCCATGCAACCAGCTCTTGACAGTAACGTGTAGGCTGTAAGTTCTACTTGAGGTTATGATAGTAACCAATGCATTTTTTGGTGGAAGTTTATTCTGGTAAAATAGCAACATCTGAAGCCCAACAAACTCTTGTATTTTACCTCATATGTTGAGCAAATAGATATTCTAAAGTGTTTAAAATTTTGCTTTTTCAAAATTTGTATTATTAGAGATGATGAGTTGCACTTTCATGACGGGAAAGTAACTCAATGGAAGAAAGATTTGCATTGACAAAGCATCACCTCAAAATGTCACACTATAATGCAATTGCTCAACTCTTCACTTCCTGGCCACCAGGAAGCCGTGAGAGACACAGGGAGGGGGGAGAGCATGATATATCCTTCAAAGACCTGCTGCCAGTGATCTACTTCCTCCAAATAGTCTCTGCCTTTTAAGAAAGAGCTTATTCAGATAGCAATTCATCATCGATGAATTAATTGTTAGATTTAGTTCTCGCTGTTCCAATTATGTCTCACTCATGCCAGCAACCATGGAGTAAGTCTTCAACACCTGAAGTGACTCTTTATATGAAAATCACAACAAATATTTGCTATAAGAATACTATTATATCTCAAAATCACCAAGTATAAAAGAACTCTCCTAACAAGCATTTCAAATAAAGATCACTGAGCCCACACCATGACCCCTCACTGTGGTGCAGCATTATTGCTTGTTTTTTTCTTTTCTTGGGAATTCCAAGAACTGCAAGACCTTTTTTTTTTTTTTTTTTTTACTTCTACCTGGAGTTCTTTCCCTGTAATGGTCAGTCACTATTCAGATTTCATCTTTTTCGAGATGTCCTCCAAGTCACTGTACTTAAAAAATCATACCACTTAACGCCAGGGATTCCCTGAGCCTTTCTTTACCTTATTTTATCACCAAAACTTATGAGTTTTATGACATAAGATTTCAAAGTGATTTTGTTTATTTTTGTACCTCATAATCATTATTTAGTCTCTAGCATTTAAAAGGTTACTGCAATCTGGATGAATCCCGGGGAATTGCTATAATGAAAAAAAAGAGGCAACCAAACTTTATTTGGCTAATATTTTATTTGAAATCTCAAAATGTTTTTTAAATACATTTTTAATTTTTTACAAAAATTTGTGTTTATTCATTATTAAAATATGTTTTAATTAAAATAGAATTGCACCACTTCTCCCTCCTATGCAAACTCTCATTTTCAAGTTGGTAGCTTTTTTGTTTTTTTATTATTTTTGTTATGTGTATATATATATGAGAGTGTATATATATATATATAATGATATGTATGTATGCTTATGCATGTGCAATTATAAATAAATAAATAAATAAATCTGCTAAGTCCTTTTATTGTTGTGGGGGTATATATAATTGCAAGGCTGATCACTCTGTGTTAGACAACTAATAAGTGGGCTCATGGAACATTCATCAGTTGTCTGTCGTCTTTGTCTGGAGGGGCGGTGAGACCTGTGACATTGTTTCCCTTCCACATTGATATGTCTATTGACATTGACATTGTTCTGGCTTTGTTTCTACAACCATTTCTAAAAGGGATTCGTTTACAGCCGACTTTCTGGAATTTTGGCTCTTACAATCTTTCTGCCTCCTCTTTAGAGATGTTTCCTGAGCCATAGATGCAGGAGCTGTGTTGGAGACGTAGCCTCTACATCTGGGTTACTACACTAGGTTGATCTCTTGATTGTGTTCAATTGTGGCTTTCTGGGACAGTATTCATTTACTTTAAAGACAGGCTTTTTTTTTTTTTTTGATGCAGGGTGACAGCTACGTTTAACTGTGGTGTGAGGGTGAGTGTAAGAAGGAATTATGCTGTTCTAGCAAAGATACAGTTTGTAATTGATATCAGTACTATAATTAGGTCAGACTTTTATCATCTTATCATTAACATTAATTATGTATTTGACAAAGGATTATAATTATTGTCTTATTTCATAAGTCAATGGCACTTGCAATACAAAAATATCTTATGTTCCAAAGAGATAAATTAATATAGATCCATATGCTGGTTTATGAAAACTAAAAATAGTCACATGTCAAATTCGAAAGCTACAGACAAAGAAGATGCGTGATACTAAGCAATATTGTAGAATTATCTGGCATTCTTACTTGCTGGATACTTCTGTAACATAGGAGAATGATCATTAACTGCTTTGCTGTATCATGTAGAGCCAACATATTAGTCTACATCCATACTCATGAGAAGCACAACAAAGAATGTTTAAATAGGAGTTAAAATTTTAAATGCCTATGCTAGTTCAAAAACATAACTCAAAATAATCTTCTACTTGAATTTCTTAGCATGTGGATAGTAAATAAGACATATTTCAATCATAAGTATATTATAAATAACTGGAAGATTGTAAAAAAATGACATAAGGAAATCAATAGACTGAGAAAAAATATGATTTTAATAATATGATTATTAAATTTAAGACTGTGAAGCAGACCTGGGCGTGGTGGTGCATACCTTTAATCCTAGCACTCAGGAGGCAGCAACAGGTAGATTTTGTGAGTCTGAGGCCAGCCTGGTCTACAAAGAATTTCAGAAGAGACAGAGCTGTTACACAGAGAAACCCTGTCTAAAAAATAACAGCAAACACAAAGAGTATGAATGGGTTCATCTTTCCTGTTACATGTAGAAGACACTATCAGCAGGTGTCTCATCTTTGTCCTCTGTCTGTAGACGGAAGTTTCTGTCCCACCTGGCCCTGCAGCCATTCAATCCCAAATAAACACACAGGGGCATATATTAATTATAAATTGTTTGGTACATTGCTCAAGCTTATTACTAACTAGCTCTTATGCTTAAATTAACCCACCATTCTTGTCTATGTTGAGCCATGTGGCTTGGTACTTTTTCTCAGTCCCGCATTCTCATCTTACTTCCTCTGTGTCTGGCTGGCATCTCTGTTTCTGTCTCTCCTCTTCCTTCCCTTCTCCTAGTCTGATCACCCCACCTATGCCTCCTGCCTGACTACTGGACAATCAACATTTTATTAAATAAATAGGAGTGACAAATCTTTACAGTGTACAAGTGCATTATCCTACGTCATCTGGCTGTTCTAATGTGCCATGCCACCCTATTCTGTGATGTTCCCTGAGCTTTGGGTGTAGGGGTTGCGTTGTCGATGTACCAATTGGTGTCGGGCACTCCACAGTCAGTTGTTCTGTGCACTTTGAACATATGCTCCAAATGTTAACGTGTTTTTCTAATGGTCTCTGTCTGCTGCAACAAACGAAGGAACGAAAGGCTTCTTTGATGAGCAATGAGAACTGCAGTAAGAGCCTAGACAGGAAGTCATCCAAAGGCAAACTCTTAAACATAGAGATAAAGATGCTGATAGGTAGCTCTGTACAATTGATGGCTCCTGGTAGGTGCGTGGAGGGGAAAGGACTCGGTTTTCTCTGAGGGGCTGGCCAGCCGGAGCTGGAGCACGCTGCAGTGACTACTATATGGTCAACTCAAATTAGACACGTTTGTTTCTGTTTGTTTGTCTTTCTCCTTTTCTTTTGTGGTTTCATCTATTTTTTTCCGGGCTAGGGGGAGGTCATAAGAGGGAACAGACATGCAAGGATGGGGAAGTGAGTGGGTTTGGAGTTTATGGTGTGAAATTCCTAAATAATCAGTAAAAATCTTATGAAAAGATGATGGTAGGCATAGCTAATGCTCATACATGATAGAGAAATGCACTGAAGTATACTTTATTTTGTCATTTTCATGAATTTGAAAAGAGCAAGGCAGGCTATGAGGGGGTTGAATGGAGGAAAAAGACAGGGATATGCAATTATAATCTTAAAAATAAAAGAAAAAATAAAGTGATAAGTATACAAACAGAAAAAAAATAGTTTTTTTCTGGTTCTTATTGTATAAATTAAAGGATATATTTACAAGATTAGCAATTTTTTTCATACATTATACTTTGATCATGTTCTTTCACCTCAAGTCCTCTCAGAGCTATTGAACATCTCTACCCACCCAACTTTATGTTATTTTTTCTCGCACTTTCTATAAACAAAGAAACAAACAAAGAAAAACAAACAGAAAATGAAGTATACTTTAAATAAATGGATGGTGTGGATGGTGTGGGGTGTAATATACATTATGTCACATGATGCATACTCTCATGGAAATCATTATTGGATGGAGAAAGAGCTCAAGTGATGCACATTAACACAGGCATTCCTCATTGTTAGATTCTACTGGACCCAAGCTTTGAAGGAAATTAATTATCAGTTCAAAACAAGCTTTCGTGAATATGCAATGTATGGAGATGTAATAAATATTTGTAAGGACAAGAAATACATGGTATATTTAGGCAAGGAGACTAGATAAAAATCTCCAGATTTTATTAATTAAGACAAATTTTTAAGTAAAATTTCTGAAGTTTAGTTAGTAATTCATTGACCTTCTACCTCTATGCTAATCCTTGAAGTATTTAGTGTAAAATAACTTCTATAATTTCTTTTCTTAACTCACTTTGAGAAAACTCTTCTGACTGTGGACAATTTAAAATGTAATAATACTAATGAATAGGAAAAGGTAACAAGATAATATGATTCAGTTGTTTGAACATTTGTCAGATTTGTGTATCCTTAGGATTTGAATTCTTCACTCTCTGATGTAACATCTTGCTGAAAGCACTATAGACATTGTATCAAAATGTTGCTTCTGTGTGTTTCCAACGAGATAACTATTGATTCCACAATGCCTGTGACATGATTGCAGTTGTAATCTGGTAAATACGCCTTGTCAGTATCATCTGCCCAATCTCTGTAGGGAGGAAATCCTCTCCGTGGGGACTGATATTTGAAGATTGTAAAATGTTTCTGGTACCAGAGGTTTATGATAGTGCTCTCCAATGGGAATTTTTATAAAAGCAAATCCAAGGAGACTTTAACAACTAGGAGGTAAAATCCAACATCTTCATCATATGGGATAAAATAACTCCCTTCTTCTGCCAGTGTGTTTACACACCTGATACATGGATTTCTACAGCAGTCCACTGAAGAGCAACCCCTGTATGTTTCATTTTTGGCAAGAGATTTATTTCACAGAGAAAGAATATTGAAACAGCTTATCATCTCTTACCCAGGTAGAACATAGTACTTTTTTTTTTACTTTAAACTTATATGTCTGGTCTTTTACAACTGTACTACATACATCTCTGTAGACCTTTTTGATTCCTCAGGTTGAACAATCACCTGTCACAATAATCTCTCTATACATCTACCATCATATAATTCAATAAAACAATGTTGTTAGATAAGTCTGTTTAAATACCCCACCTTTTCTCTAAAAACTCACTTCCATTAAACATTACTTTTCCCCATTCCAGTTCAATACTGTTTGCAGACAAGATCATATTTCTTTGTCTTTTGTAACTTTATTCTTTATTCTTTCTCTTCTCTCATTCCTTCTTCTTCTTCTGTTTGCTCCCTGTCACATCTCTGACTTCTATAATGCTTTGTTTCACTAGTTTTCCTATTTTATTGCATAATACTTCTCCAGACAGCTTCACACATTTAGAAACAGAATCTACAAAAATGGTTCATTATTAACACTATGTGCTTATAACTCTTTGTGTCATGTTGAAGTCTCCTGGACCATGCCACACTCTCCAACCTCACTCCTCTTTAGCATATCTGTTGTTGTCCTTGTTCAGCTCATGTTCAGGCAGTCATGTTGTTGAGGCTTTCTTTATGGGTGTAGCGTCTGACATTTCTAAGAGATACAGTCTCACAGAAAACTCCCTGATCCTTTACCTTTTACATATACAAATATGCATACATGTATGTAACAGCAATCAATATATATATATATAAATTATATAATTCATATATATATACATATATAATCCTACATTTGTTTACTAAATGTGTACTTCATGTAGACACTGTACTACTTGATGAATGTAAATATAAACAATTCATTCACCCTGAGTAATATATAATCCTGGAAATATATCCAATTAGTTTCATGTTTCATCTCATTCACCACTGTAAACTACACTTTATGATTTATGTCCCATGAAACTACTTTATGCTTTATATCCCATGTGTCAATATAGCAAATTTCTAGACTCATACACTTAAAATTAAGAGAAACCTTGGTTTAGATTCACAGTTCTACATCCTGGAAAGTCTAAATATCAAAGTTACCACTACTTTATCTTAAGAGGCCTTCTTGCTGCATCATTCCATGGTAGAAAGTATCATACAGTGCAAGTGTACAGAGAGAAAGAGGAAGTCAGATTTTCTTTTCAGAATATCACCAATATCAGGCCTTCAATGCAATAAATATTTCCTCTATAGTAGCAATTTTCCACAATAAAAAGAAACATTAATACATGAAAAATAAGAAAATCATCTGATTCAATAAACTTTTATTATGCCTGAATGAATCTATATAAGAACAGTTGCTAATGTACACTTATTGCTTGTGTGACACCTTGGGATATTTGCTGAAGATAAAAAATAATAATAGAATCAAAGGCAAAGGGAATTTGTGAGACTTCTATGGAAGTTAGTATATGGACCATACGATGTATAGATTAAAGATAAAACCTTTATAAAGAGAAAACTCTTGACAATTCAATGGTATTGAGGAGACTGAATGTTAATAGATTATAGTATGGGCTTTTCTTTTCTTTAGGGAATTAGCACTGACAAAAATCATAAGAGGAAGAAAAATGTTTCAACAAAAGAGCACAGACAAATATAGATTTACACCCTCAGGCATCAAGTCTGGGAAAAGGCAGCCACAGACATATCACAGTGTCACATGGTCATTGTGAATGGTATGATTCCGTTGGAGTCCATCAATCACTGAGTCTGTGTGGCAAAGAAGCTGCTTCTGCAGCAGCAATTGATCATTAACTTGAAGTTGTGACCATAGTGACTGAGGGAAGATTGCATGTGTACACTAGATGGAAGGAACCTCAGGTAATACATCAGTTATTTCAGACATGTACATAAATAGGACAGCACCATCCAGAGACCCTGTCATTGCATGTACATATAAAGGATTGCATTACATGAGATATAATAATGAATGCTTGAAGTTGCTAAGTGAGGAAGAATACACAGCATTGTACTTCTCGCAATTCTTAATTTATTATGTTTCTATATTTTGAGGCCAAATTTCTGAGATTTTATGTATTGATATCTGAGGTTTTTATACATCAATAAGAACACAGAAATTATTGGACATGTTGACAAATCTCAACTGGACTGTAAACAACATAATTTAGCCAAAACATTTCTTATTCATCTTTGTAAACAAAAGATATGTGAACATAAAAAATTTAAATTTGAAATCATGTTTAGAAAGGGGGAAGGAATGGTGCCTGAAACATCTTTCCAAAGACAAAGACAGCAGTGGAGCATGCTACAGATAGTGCCTCTCTGACTGGTTTAATTTAAAAATACAACTGCGCATATGATGTCCAGAGATTAAAGGAATATCATTTTCCTCTTAATGTAATTTTAAATCAGATTCTATTTAGGACTTGACAATTTAATGTTTCAAAAAACTCAGTAAAATATTATATTCACAGGTATATACAGAATATAAAGGAATAATTAGAGCTACTATATAGCTATCCCTTGATAGATATAAATATATTAAAATATTGGGGTAACATTTGTGGTACTACCCAGAATTACTACTTATATTACAGATATAAAATACCTGACAGACTTGAAGCAAAATTTCCTCCTCTGAAATCTTAGTAATATTACTAAAGAAATAAAGATAAATTAATCTTTATAAGTTTTCCTACTAAAATTTGTTTTACCAAAAAATAGTAATACAAAAATTTAGAATATCATGAAATGAGCACTGCCTTTGATTTTTATAAAATGAAGGCATGGGATAATCTTTATTATACCCTTTATACACGTGTACTGAATGCCTCTTAACTACATGGTATTAAGTCGTATTTGTAACAAATTTTGAGAAAAAATATTGACAGACAATAGCAAGGTAAGTAATATGATCAGTAATGTGATTTATCAATATATTATTCCATGAGAAACAAAATAAAAATTCTAATAAAGTAAAATAAATGCTTATAAAATGAACATTTAGGAAGATATTATTCCTCTGTAAAGCTGGTATATGCAGCACAATTTTAATCATTTCATTGAAAATGCCTCTGGAAATGGGAAGTGAATGGAGCACAGGATTTGGACACAGTTACAATTGTTTGTATATGGTTGAAGCACAATGTCCGGGGGAAAATGTCTAGGATACATTTTTTACTACTTCAGGTAGGAATTTGGGGGCACCGAGAGTTGATTTTTCTTAGCATTGGCATTTAATACTCAGTATTATAATTTAAAACATTATTTTTGGCAACAATGTAATGTGATGGTGTCTAGAACTAGTATATACAGTTAGACTGTTAGAGCTACCAGGCTTGTCTACACACTGGCTCATGGGCTCAAAATAACAGCATGTGACTGGGAAGAGCTCTGAGTGGGACTAATAAAAATCTTTTTTCAAAATTTTGTAAATGAATTTCGCCATTTCGCCATTTCTGGGTGTGAACTTTGTATATTACAGCTTCATGCTGTAATGTCAAAAAGTTGAACACTTGATAGGTTTCAAAATAAACAGAAGAAAGGCTTCAGTCGGTGCTGAGAAAGTATGCTCATTAGTGGAATAACAGAGTGTGAAGACGTACTCAAGAATTAATTGCTATTTTATAATGAACATGAAATGATTTAAAGGTTTTAGAACTGTAAATATGGTGTTGGTCTTTCACATCATTGGAAGTGCAATACCAAAGCACGGGAAAAATAAGTTTGTGTTGTCTACGTAAGCCAAAAAAGTCAGAGATGTAATGTCAGCAACAGTGAGATCAAACTGGACCCCTGAAGAGCAAGTGTAATATCAGTGTCTGGAGCTCCATTAGCCATTATTTTTCTTCTCAGAAGGAACAACATCCTCTCACGCTGCTCTGCAATTCACTTTACCTCCAGAAATGCTCTGCTTGCATGGGACTGCCATCTAGCATTTCTCCTTCTAAGGACTTTCTACGTGCACATCACCAGTGGCTTTATTTTGTCTGATAAAATGAATGCAGGAAAACCCTTAGACAGTAACACTCTGACTACTGCCTGGCAACCGACAAGTTAACAAAACTCGACTTTTACACCAATTGTGACAGTGTCTTGGCTTCCCTCCTGCCCCCCAACTTAGTCTCCACTCTCACACAGCAGACCTGGCCTGATTCCAACTCATCACAGATGGAAGGTCTTGGGCATCCGTCACTTGGTCCCTTCTGTTGTCCCTCATGTCCTAGGTGTGTTAAGGATCTTATTAATGTCAATGTCTGACTTCTCTCAAAGATCTTGTTTGGCTCTTTTATTAAGATTCTTAACCAGTTTTAAGTATTAAATTCCTCCTGGTAAAAATAGATTGAGTGATTTCTGAACTATTTCCAAAATTAATAAAACAGTTTTCATCAAAGACTATGCCACCTCTCTCATAAGAAATACCACTTCTCCATAGGGGGAAAACTCTGAATTTTGTAGATTGTTTAGAATTCAAGAGCCTTAATAACAGATAGCTAACATACTTTATTTAAATATAGTAAAACTAAATTAATGAGAACTCTGTGTTGAATGATAACGTACAATTTTACCACCTGGCAACAAGAAAATGTATTTTCATAGTTGTAGCATATCAGTGATAATGGAGGGGAAATGAAAAATTTATGGAGTTTCTCTCAGATGTCTGCTTTGTGTCTATAGGTGGGGGTGGTAAGAGGTCATGCCAAATAATGGGAGAAAGCGCTGGGCGGTGGTGGTGCAAGCCTTTAATCCTAGCACTCAGGAGGCAGAGGCAGGCAGGAACTTTGTGAGTTTGAGGCCAGCCTGGGCTACAGATTGAGATCCAGGAAAGGCACAAAGCTACACAGAGAAACCCTGTCTCGAAGAACAAACAAACAAACAAACAAATGGGAGAATGCAGTTTTAGGAAAAGTTCATTTTTGTGTATAGTTGCATATTAGGACAAAGAAGATTCCCACTTTAATAAGGTTTGCAAAGTGGAGTTTCTTCAATATATATGAAAGGAAAGACTTAAGCAGTTATAGGCACAATAACATTACAGAAATGCATAAATGATGCCTATATCAACTTTCATTGTCTGGAGATTTCATTGGATATCATTAAGGTTCCTTTATAAATAGTTTGCCTGGAAGAGCAGAGTGGAGATGCTATTACAGTCATTTACCCACAAAAATCTCACTCTACATCCAATGAGTATTTAGAGGGAGGTAATTGACTGCATAGCTGAGACTTCCGTTGGAGTCATTGTGGGAGGTTGTAATTTTCTATTCAGAGATTCTTCACTAGTGATTATTGACCTGTGAGAATGTGGTCATTATAAGCAACACAGATTTCTTAATGGTTATAATTACAGTTTTTATATCTGGGAGGAAACTAGACAAGGATTCAGAAGACATCTTAGTGATGTTAGCCCTAAAAGTGGCAGAGTTCCACTTAGTTTTCTAATTGCATTCACCTTGTTCATTGATGCTTCAGGCTATGTGGCCCCTCTCACAGAGCTGATGGCAATATAGATTTAGAAGATCTACTGGTGATGTAATGTAATTATATGTTGAGATTATATCTATGGATAAATATCTATATATAATGTGTTGATACAGTAATATAAGTGATGTAAACATTTAGAGACTGACATTGACATTGTATTTAAAATTTAGAATAGAGTACTTACAAAGTTGGAAGGAAAATTTTAGCTGTTCCATGTAAGACTTTTGCTTGATTCCTACTAAAGCTTTATTTACTGTCTTTATTAGAAGAAGCTAATACAGTTATAAGAAATGAAAGAATGAATTACTGTCAAAATAAGTGGATTATTTTCAAAATAATAAATCAGCATGATAATTATTATGTCCTTATATCCACATGTTTCATGATTTGTGAAGTGAATCAGTTTATAGAGGCAGGATCCCAAGGTTAAAATGATTTAAAGTTTGTTTTTGCAATACTGAATGTGATATTTGAATTTATTTATATGATGCTTATAAATCTATGCAATTTAATATATGTAGTAATTATTGGTACATATTTGGTAATTGCTTCAAAAACTTTTAATATCAAATATTCTATTTATTCACACCTAATTATGTTTTTTATATAGCATGTAAATCAGTAAGTATGATCATTAATATAATGAATCCTATCCTTTTGATATCTGAGATGAAGATTATAGTGACATTTCAAGGTAATTATAAATGAATAGGAGAAAATGGTTCCACAAGAAAGCTTCATTATTGGAGATTTTATTCATGAATAACTTGGATCACCATATCTCTTAAGTGACATGCTCTCTAATTTGACCCAGGACATAGACTACACTGGAGGCTGAATAAATGATTTCAGCAAGTCCAGGAACAAGATTACAGGCAAAATTTGTCTGCTTGGGTTCCAAGAACATGTAACATTGGTCTTTCCGGGTTGATGGCTTGACAGGTTTGCTCTTTTAAAATAAGAAAGAAAGGAAGAGATGGAGGGAAATATTTTGAGTTGATGTTTCTCAAATACTATTTCCTGAGCAGTTACTAACCTTCTGTACTACATCAGGATCAGCTCTCCACCTTTAGAATGAATCTGAATGATAATGTATATAAAATTATAATATTAATTTTTAAAGTAGGAATAATAACGACAACTTCCCCAAGGAAGAAAAGAACAACAAAACTCTCCTACCCATGCAAAGAACAATTGGAACACAATCCAAGAATGAAGTCTCATGAGGAGATTTCTGAGGGTTTGTGAGAAAGCTCCAAGAAACCAAGACAAGAAGTGTGTGCCTCGTTTTCTCAAAAACACGGAATTGCTCTTGGATGGTGGTCTTGTGCTTCTCCTAGGTGTAGTGGGTAGGAGTGAGTTTACTTCTGATTATTTATTACAACTGACTAATGCTATTTGTTTATATACCTCTATGGAAAAGCACGTTTTA
>CABHPQ010117240.1:3134-17758 GCA_902168405.1 Peromyscus aztecus | reverse complement strand
TGAATAAGAACTAGTTCATTCTGTACCAATTAAGAGTGACTGTAATATTGTCTGTAACAAGGACTCAGGTTGCCCCTTGTGACATGTTCTATTGTGGAGAGGTAATCTGAACTTTTGAAGTCACCCTTCAAACAACAGTCATAAATCAGTGCATTTACCAAGCCCATTGTTACTGGTCTCAGTAGGCAGAGCAGCAGGGGGAGAAACTCTTCTGTGGGTTCAGACATTATTTTACATCATTCCTAGCTGGGGCATGGTTTGCTCAGTTACATGACACATTCCAAATGCTTCACCTACGGGTCAAAATGATGTGAGGTCAGACACAGAGCTTGGTTGTAATTATCAACTGAGGGGACTACACACAGTCTCCTCCTTCTCCAGAAAACCTCCTCTAGAGAAGACTAGAGGGGAAAAAACCCTTAGTGACTGTTTTGTGCATGTTGAGCAGATCACTGTCCAAAAGGCATGATCTGTGTGGAACTGGGAGGGTGCTCCCTCCCTCAGATGAGAAGTGAAGGGAATTGAGTCTTTGATGTCAGTTCTTCTCAGGAAAATACCTGTTTTAATTGTGGAGAAAACTCTAAGAAAAAAATTCTAAGGAAAACACACCAGAGTTAAACTGTTTCTTCTTTGAAAGTGATGGCCAGTAGGGGGCTCTCTTACTCTCTAAATGTTTGCCAGCATGGCAGATTGCATCCTCTGTCCCTCTCCCTCCCCTGCCCCCTCCTCCTCTCCCTCCTCTTCTCTCTCCCACTGCCTCTTACTCTCCCCACCATACCCTTCCCCCTACCCCTCTCTCAGTTTTTGGCCATAGTTAGCATTAGTTCTTTGGAAGAACACTCTGATTTAAACAAAACAAAAGAAAAAAAAAGATATCAGTTGTAGAATGGTAGAGCTGGTTGATGAGAGAATAAGGAACAAACACTGTCTTCCCACATCAGGGAGGAGGAAACCAGGTTTATGAGGCTGAAAGATGGAGTCTGGGAAAGCAGGCAGGTACTGGGAGTATTTCAGAAAGAAAGCTGTGTGCACATATATGTACATTATTATATATAGCATGTGCTGCTATTAAATAGTGCATCATATATAATATATATATGTTTATACATACTTCCCCTTTAGTGTTGGGCTAGGACACTGATCCCTCTATAAAGTACTTGTAAGCCATCAATTCCTTACTGATTTCAGTGGCTAATACTCAGTTCCAATGTGACTAATTGTAGAGGGGTTCAGGCTATTTTCAAAGACAGCGAAGGCTTTCAGTACTTCAACTGTCCATACTTTTCCATTCACTCTTCCTGTCTTTTCTTGAAGTGTTGGTTTGATGATAGAAGTCTCCACATCTGCTGTATTTCTCTTTTCTAATTTCCTAGGAAGAAAACCCTGATGTTGGCTGTGGCAATGATCCAAAAGATATGAAGTCAATCGAAATGAAAGCTGAAGAAATGAACCGGCGTGTCATCCAAGTGAGACAGCAGCAGCAGCAACATTACCTACTAAGATTCAGTGGGAAAGATCTCTGTTGATTAACTACAATGATGCTATGAGAGTGACTCTATGTCCTAGGGATCTTCAGGTTCAATGTAATCTGTCTTAGTAAAGGTTTCTGTTGCTGAGAAGAGACACCATGACCACAGCAACTCTTATAAAGGAAAACAATTAATTGGGGCTGGCTTACAGCTTCAGTTCCCACCATCATCTTCATGGTAGGAAACATGGCAGGATGCAGGCAGACATGGTACTGGAGAAGGACCTGAGAATTCTACACCTTGATCCACAGGCAGTGAAGGAGACTGCCACACAAGGCCTAGCTTGAGCATATAAGACCTCTAAGTCCACTTCCACAGTGACACACTTTGTACAACAAGGAGTTCTCTTCTAGCTGAGGAACTGTGGCAATTGATAGCATCTGAGAGAGAGATTCAGTTGTCCACAGGGTTGGGGCCCCTCAGAGAGTCTACCTAGGCTCCAGGAGATGGCCATGTATCCATGCACAACTCGAAGCTCCAAGAGAAGAAGGGTGAGAAGGAGGAGGAGGAAGAGTATTAGGAAGACAAGAAAAACCCATGAAAATTGAGAGGGAATAGTGGTGTTGCAAAGCATTAATTTTAGAGGCGTTTCACTTCCCTGGTGGGATTTATTTCAGGGATATTTCATGAAGCTATTATGAATGGGGTTGATTTCTTGATTTGTTTTTGATGTGTTTGTCTGTGGTATTCAGGCAGGCTAATCATTTTTCTGTGATCTGCTTCTACCACTGTACATGATCTCACTCGTATTTAGAACCCAAAACTGTTAAACTCATAGAAGTTGAGAGTAGATGAAAGGTACCGGAGGTCTTGGAGGTCAGAGGGAGGATTCCTCTGGGAAACATATGTCAAAGAAGACTAAGTCACAATGTGACAGGAGCAAGATTCTCTGGCTTCCTACCAGGCAGTGTGCTGGCTTTACATACAGAGAACACTATATACTGGGAGAAGTAGAGGGACAGGTTTAGGGTTTTTCTAAACACTATGCAGTGTACACTTGTATCAGTGCAATTTTTCAACACTGTGTCCATTTGTAAAATGTTTATGGTTTAGAGTATCAACTTAAAAAGACTGGAAAAATCTGAAAAGTTACAGAATTAACAAATCAAAAGTGTTTATACAGCAAAATTGAATGGGATTCAAAATAATTTAATTGCATATGATGGTTGCTACATTAAAGAAAATACAAAACTGCAAGATTTAACTTAAATAATTTAAATTACATAAATAGTAAAATAAATACACACATAATACACAGAGATACCCAAATGGATGATGCAGAAACAAATGCCCTTACATACATATAAAATTTGTGCTGTTTTGCCAAAACATCTAGTCAGGTTGGTTGAATTCATGTCAAAAATAAAAGAGAGCTTTAAAAGGAGAATTTATGCAGTGTTGTAGCCCAGGAAAGTTCTCATCACTTTGGCTCAGGAATTACTCCTTCTCAGTCAGTCCTACCAGCAGGTTGGCTGAGGAAGACAGTGCTCTCCAGACTTCTGCTCCGACCACCTCCCATGCACAGGGGCTGTGTTTCTTCTTCTTCAGGTAGACAGTGATCCTGTGGAAGTAGTTTCGCACAGCCACCAGGGAGTCTTTCTGGCTCAGGGAAGGTTCCTGCACCTCCACATGCTCCATCAGACAGGCTTGCAAGTCATTGAGCTGCTGGTAGAGCTCATCACAGAATGTGTCTAGGAGGGTTGTATTCCAAACATCAGATGATTCATGCAAAGTGAAGAGTGTCAGGACTTGCTGGGTCACCTCACCCATGACATGGATGGCTTGGGCCTTCTGGATCTGCTGGGCATCCACCTTCTCCAGAGGGAATGCAAAGTCCATTCTGTCCTTCAGACAGGAGAGAGGGGAGAGTCTCCTCATTTGTGCCAGGAGTGTGGAGGCTCTCTTGTTCCTGAGGTGATGAGTCTGAGGCAGATCACATCCCAGACAACAGCTTGACCAGTAGTGCATCACCACCAGGAATGTCAGGAGAGCACAGAGCCTGGCCATTGTGAATGTTGCAGATGTTGCTGGTCCTCTGGGCTCTGTGGTCCTGAACCTTCTTCCCCTCTAGGTTGTCTGAAGACCATGTTGTGCACTTCTATCTTAAATAGGGAAAAACACTAGTTTCCATTTTCTGAATGTCCTCCCCTTACTTCCAATTCTCCTTTCACTTTCTTTCATTCGTTTTTCTGCTGGTGTCTGGGAATTTTTTTCAACTATTTTGGTTTTCATTTTGTGTCAATTTTTCCTGCTCCTCTCAACAAACCCATTTTAGAAGTTCTCTCTTAAATTAATTTTTGTTAACTTTGAAGGTACTGGTGTACTTCAAATGTATGAAATTTGCTCATCTAATACAAAGAATTAAAACAATTTCAGGCAAAAAGTATACTTAAAAGCTTAGATTTATCTTACAGTTAAATTTGCAGATTGATTTTTATTTCCTTCATATATTACATAAGTTATAAGGTAATTCTTGTCACAAATTTATTTTTATAAATAATTAATTATAATACTGGTAATGATATAATTCAAATTCATTCAGTGTTTATAAGTTAATAAATCATTCTCCACATTTATTTTTCATTTTCTTAATTCATTAACTCATATATAAATAAAGTTTGTCTTTTCTGGTTACTAGTTATTTATAAAAGATTATGTAATTTTTTGTGGTTGCATATTTTTAATGTTTAAAAAATTTAAGTAGAATTCAACTATGATTTATATAGTATTCACATTTAATCCCTTAAACCTAATGGACAGGGCTGGCAATGTAGTTCAGGTAATAGAATTCTTTTCTAGCATACAAGGAACCCTGTCTTTGGTTTTCAGTGCATCACACTGGATATAGAGATACACATACGACATCCATCACTCAGGAGACAGAGGCATGATGATCAGAATTAGGGTAAATCCTCAAGTATACAGTGAATTTTTAACCTTACTAGAGTACATTTGACTTTGCCTTGAGGCATAGGCTGGAGACATGATTAAGCAGTTAAGAGCACATACTGCTCTTGCAAAGGATCTGAGTTTAGTTCCCTGCACCCACATTAGTCAGTTCACAACTGACTTTAACTTCATGTCAAAGCATCAACTTACATGTGCACACACATATACAGATACACGTGTATATACCAGATGTAAACAAAAATAAAGATTTAAAAATACTACCTCATCTTCAGATGCTTCATGGCTCAAACATCAGCCAAACCACCCTGCTGACCATGGAAAGCCAGTATGTCACCAAATGCCACCTCTTATGACAAGCGAGGAGACCAAAGAATCAAGGAGAGGAAGTTTTTAAAGTCTCTGCTCACCACACATTCTTATTTGTTTTTATTTTAGGTGCGTTTGTATTTTGCCAGCAGGTATGTCTGTGTGAGAATGTCAGACCCATTGGAGATGGAGTTACAGGCAGTTGTGAGCTGCCATGTGGGTGCTGGGAATTGAACCCAGGTCTCCTGGAAGAACAGCCAGTGCTCTTAACCTCTGGACCATCTCTCCAGCCCCCTCACCACACATTCTTTAGACACCTTTTCATCTTCTTTGATCAGTGTTTCTCTTGTGACACAGAAGTAAACCAACAAGAGAAATAGGTAGCAAGAAATGAGATTTTACACCTAGGGTGGTGACCTGCCTGTAATCTCCGTACTTAAGAAGTGGGATACTTGGCGTGCTGATCAGGAACACAAGGCTAGCTTTTGACACAGTTAGTTTGGGGTTGTAAGAATATATTCGGAAAGATATTTTAAGGAGGAGAAGAAAAATAGAAGGTGTAAAGTAGAGGAAGAAGGACAGAAAAAGATGAGGAGAGGGGAGATGGTGAGGAAGACAGGAAAAGAAAAGAGGGAGGGGGCAGATCTCTCAGAGGGAGGGTGGAGGAACAAGGGGAGGACTGAAA
Source organism: Peromyscus aztecus (assembly GCA_902168405.1). Classification (NCBI taxonomy): domain Eukaryota; kingdom Metazoa; phylum Chordata; class Mammalia; order Rodentia; family Cricetidae; genus Peromyscus; species Peromyscus aztecus. Next base: position 12,328 of record CABHPQ010117240.1, on the reverse strand, counting down.
GGAAGAGAGATTCTGTTTGATGAGGTACACCTTTTGACACGTCAAATCGTTATATGACCTAGGGTATACACACACACACACACACACACACACATACACACATACCCACCATATAATTTTTGTGCCATCAGGAATGATATCATGAGCATGGAATTCATAAAATATCATCAGATTGATTCTTTCCATGTGTTTGAATTGCACTTAAACTTTTGCAAGGAAATGTGATAGGTTTTTAAGCAACCCACTTCTTATTAAGTGAGAGTTTCTTTCCTATATTCGAGACCTTATCAGTATCCAGGAGTGCCAGAGAAGCAACTTTTAGCACTGGCTTTATTTGTTGATGTTTTCCCTAGGACCTCCATGTGCCTGGTTTTTGTTGTTTTGTTTTGTTTTGTTTTGTTTTGAGACAAGGTTTCCCTGTGTAGCTTTGGGACTCACTCTGTAGACCAGGCTGTCCTCGGACTCACAGAGATCTCTGCTTCCCGAGTGCTAGGATTAAAGGCATGCACCACCACTGCCCGGCTAATTTGCTGTTTTTTTTTTATTTCTGCATTTTCAATGATTAGTGTGGGAATATCTGTAGAGGATCAGCTCTTCAATAACAGCCCTCTATTGTGACTGTGTCACCCTTAGGTCCAAACCTAGTACTGGAAAAGTTTATGTCTGACAGAGGAATTCATGAATGACAAAATATTTTGGTTCACAAGACCCATATTGTCTAGGACTATAAAGAATATCCCTCATATTTTCAGTTTCTCTTCATGAACATCAACACTGCATAATGAGCTTGCCCTCAGATCAGTGTTTTTGGCTTCCATGAGGTGGTTATAGCTCTTGGGATTCCAATTGTGAGGGCAGCTTGAGTTTTAGCATCTGCCTAGAGCTACGTATTACCTAGCAGAATCACCTCATTCCTACTCTGACATCTATGTTTTTATAGTGAGAAAATACCTAGCCCAGTGTTTTGTTAAGAGCTATGTTTGTAAACATATGCTCTCCCTGTTGGACACAGCTTAGCACAATGTTCTTCAGGGACAATAGTCTTATTCCTCAATCATGCAATTTTCTTGCCCTTGTCAAGCATAGGCCAAGAGCTTGTAATACCTGTGTGAACCCAAATTGTCGTGTCATGAATTTAAAGGACATATCCTATTTTGAGTATCATCAAAACTAATAAAAATGAAAGAAATGTACCCATGTAGTAAATAGGCTTGTACAAGAAAAGTAGAAAACATTGTTGAAAATCAAAGAAGATTCAAGAAAATGGAAACGCATCTAACATTATGAGTTGGAAGACCTAATATTGGAAGAATGTTCATACTATCCAATGCAATCTGTAGATATCATGAACCCCTCATTTCTAAACCATTTGGTGCATAGTTAGAACACAGTATTCTTAAATTTATACAGATTCTGAAAGAATCAGAGAAGCCAAATTAGTCTTGAGGTAGAAAATCTAGAAACTTCATCTTTCATAATTTCTAAACACACTACAAAGCTATAGTCACTAATGCAATATGTATTGACATGTAGCCAGACATTGGCCAGTGGATCACAATAGGAAGCTCAGAAAGGTGCAATAGTAATTACTTGCATTGTTGCTGTGGAGCTGAAAAAGCCCCTTTAAAAGTATGGGGTTATATTTGCAAATTTTTAAAATAATAAATTTATATTAAAGAGAAAGTATTTATTTTGGCTTATAGATTGAGTCTGTCATGGTGTGGGAGTCATAGTGACAGGAACTTGAGACAGTCACATTACATCGAGAGTCAAGATACAGAGGATGGATTAATATGCTCAGTGTGATTCCTGATTTTGATTCAGTGTATGTGCCAACCCATGGATGGTCTGCTTGTATTTAGGATGTGTCTTCCCGTATCAATTAGCCTGATCTATGTAATTCTTCATAGACATACCTGGCTGCCTGTCTATTCACAACTTGAGATCCTGCCAACTTTGCTAATAATATCAACCATTACAAGTCCACTCCTTGTCAACTCAGGAACAAAATATATCACCTTTAAGCCATAACATTCCCATTCCCTCAAAGGCTATGACCACCTCATAATGCAAAATGCATTCAGTCCAGTAGCAAAAGTCCCCATAGTTTGTGTCTTAGTTAGGGTTTCTATTGTTGTAAAGAGACACCATGACCATGGCAATTCTTGTAAAGGAAAACATTTAATTGGGTCAAACTTACAGTTTCAGAGGTTTGTACTATTACCATGGTGGGTGACATGCAGGCAGACACGGTGCTGGAGAAGGAGTTGAGAGTTGACTTGCAGGCAGCAGCAGAAGTCTGTACCAACATTGGGCATAGCTTGAGCATAGACCTCAAAGGCCACTCCACAGTGACACACTTCCTTCAATATGGCCACACCAATTCCAAAAAGGCCACACCTCCTACTTGTGCCACTCCCTATGGGGACCATTTTTTTCAATCCACTGCATTCCACTCCATGGCCCCCAAAGACTTGTAGCCATATCATGATGCAAAAGTGTGTTCAGTTCAATTTCAAAAGTCCCATAGTCTATAACAGCCTCAAACTTATTTAAAAGTCTAAAGTTCAAAGTTTCTTCAGAGACTCATGTAATCTCTTAACTGAATCTGCTGTAAAATCAAAATAAAAAAGCAGATCACATAGTTCCAACTTATAATGACATAGGATATACATCATCATTTCAAACCGGAGAAAAAGGAAGATTGTGAGGAAATACTGGACCAAAGCAAGACCAAAAACCAGCTGGGGAGACTCCAAACTCTGCATCTCCATGTCTGATATCAAAATGCCCTTCAGATCTCCAATTCCATTCAACTTTATTGATTGCAACACACTTCTTTTCTTGTGCTGACTCCACTCTCTGTTAGCAGCTCTCCTCAGCAGGTATCCTGTAGCAGGCTTTTTTTGACCACCAGCCCCCAAGTCATGACACAGAGATTTACTATTAATTATGAAAGCTTGGCTTTAGCTTAGGCTTATTTTTAACTAGGTCTTATAACTTAAATTAACCCATTTCTAGTAATCTACATGCTGTCACGGGGCTCATGACTTTTACACCTTGTAACTTGTTTAGAGTTTTTTTTCTGTCTGGATCTGTCTTTATTGAGCATCTGCAGTGTTCTCTGATCATGTGAGACAAATCTTAAACTTCCATGTCAGCTGCAATGTGGCTCAGCTTAGTGTATGGTGCTGGTGACTGACTCCAGCTCACAGGCAGCAGCTGGCAGTCATGCCTCTGTATGCTACTGAGCACCTGCACACTGAGAAGCTACAGAACTAGGGAGTTACATTCAACTTCTTGTCCAGAACTTTTCTTAGCTTTCTCAGGCCCTATGTTTGGATATTTGAGACCCCATATTGTATGCCATATGTAGACAGATTTTCCTTTAAGCTGCCCTGCCAGCTCACAAAAAAATGACATAGAGACATTATTAATTATGAAAGCTTGGACTATAGCTTAGGCATGTTCCACTAGCAATTTTAACTTAACCCATTTCTATTAATCTATGTTTTGTCTTATGGCTTTTTACCTCTCTTCCATCTTGCACCTCTTGTTTCCTCTCCATGTCCCTGGGATCTCTTCTGTGCCTAGATTCCTCCCCTCTTCCTCTCTGTCTCTCTGCTCGGAAGTCCCACCTAACCTCTTCTTGCCTAGCTATTTACCATTTAGCTCTTTATTAACCCAATCACAGTGACATATCTTCACATAGTGTAAAGGAATATTCCACAACAATATCCCATGGCTGTGGCATCTCCAATATCTTGGGGTCTCCAAGGAAATACAGGCTTCACCTTCACAGCTTCACACAATGGCCTCTCTAGGACTCCATGCAAGGACACCCCTGACATGTGCCTGACATCAGTGGTTTTCCTTAGTCTTGAGGAAGATTCCATAACCCTTTCCTTGTATCCTTGACTCTAAAGCCAGAACCACATGGCCAAACCTGTCATGTTCTGCTGCTTGCTAGGGCTGGAACATGGCCCCATCATTCAATTTTCTGTTTTCCATGGTTTCCTTCACTGTGTAAGCTTGGCTGACCTGAAATTCAACCTGTAGACCAGGCTGGCCTCAAACTCAGAGATCTACCAGCCTCTATCTTTGGCATGCTGGGATTAAAGGCATGCACCACCATACCCAGATCTAAGCTTTTTTCTTTATTCCTTTTCACAAGTTGGAAACTTAGCTGAGTGGGATCTTGTCCTAAGGTCAGCACTCCCTTTATTCCATTTCTTAATCTATTTATCTCCTTGAACACAGGACTTAACTCCATTCTACTTCCTAGTGGCCCTTTTCTCCTCAAATTGTACATTTTGTATTTTTCCTTTCTCAGTTTGCTCCTTTTCATTATAAATCTTCATTAGACCACTAATAACCACATGACAGAGTCTATATACTATGCTGTTTTGATATTTCTTCTGCCAAGAGAATTAATGCAAATCTCTTTACTTTAGCCTTAAACAGACTCTTTAGACAAGGGCGAAAAGTAGCCACATTTTTCACCAAACTTTCACAAGAATGATCTCTAGGCAACATACTAAAATTCTTCTCCTCTGAAATTGCTTGAGCCAAGCCCCCACAGTTCAAATCACTCTCAACACTGTCTTTCTGTTTCTATCAGTTCCTGGATGAAGAATCTCTGATGACAATCAGGCTAGACACGGATTTGATCACAGGAGATGGCCAGATCAGGCTAAGTATCTGTTATTGCTAGGAGTTTAAGCTGGGGTGTTCCTTGTAGATTCCTCCACCAGGTTTTTACCTGACCCCCAAATGCCTCACCTTTTCAGTAGTTTCTCTCAGTACTCCCCTCTCCCCACCCCCAACCTGATTGCTCAAATTCCCACCCCAACCTGCCCTCAGTCCACTCATGAAATCTCTTCTATTTTCCCTTCCCAAGGAGATCTGGGTATACCCTCATGAGCCCTACTTGTTACCTAGCCTCTCTGGGGCTGCGGATTGTAGCATAGTTATTCTTTATTTTACAACTAATATCCACTTATGAGTGAATACATGCCATTTTTATTCTCATTACTTTACTCAGGATGATTTTTTTCTAGTTCCATCCATTTGCCTGCAAATTTTCTGGTGTATTTGTTTTTAACAACTGAGTAATACTCCGTTGTGTAAATGCATCTCATTTTCCTTATCCAGTTCTTGGTTGAAGGACATTTAAGTTGTTTCCAGGTTCTGGCTATTACAAATAAAGATGCTATGAACATAGTTGAGCAAGTGCCCTTGTGGTATGAATGAGCATCCTTGGATATATGTCCAAGAGTGGTTATAGCTGGGTCTTGTGGTAGGTTGATTCCCAGTTTTCTGAGAAACTGCCACACTGACTTCCAAAGTGGCTATATAAGTTTGTACTCCCACCAGCAATAGAGGAATGTTCTCCTTGCTCCATATCTTCTCCAGCATGAGCTGTTGCTTGTGTTTTTGATCTTAGCTATTCTGACAGGTGTTGTTGGTTATTTTTACTCTTTTTTGAGGGGCTCCACCACCCAGCTCCCAAATAAATCACACACAGAAGCTTATTCTTACTTATGAATGCCCAGCCTTAGTTTGGCTTAGTTTCTTGCCAGTTTTCATTAGCTTAAATTATCCCATCTACCTTTTGCCCCTGGACTTTTCCTGTTCTCTTTAGCAAATCTTACTTTTACTCTGTGGCTTGCTGTGTAGCAGGGTGGCTGACCCCTGATGTCCTTCTCCTTCTCTGGCTCCTCCCTCTCCTTCCTCCCAGATTTCTCCTTCCATATATTCTCTTTGCCTGCCAGCTCTGCCTATCATTTCTCCTGCCTTGCTATTGGCCATTCTTTATTAGGTGTTTTAGACAGGCATGGTAGCACAGCTTCACAGAGTTAAACAAATGCAACATAAGCAAAGGCAAAACACCTTTAAATAATATTCCCCAATAGACAGGTATAAAATGAAATTTCAGAGCCATTTTGATTTGCATTTCCCTGATGGCCAAGGATGTTGAACATCCTTCTCAACTTTTTGAGAGTATTCTGTTTCTAATTCTCTGCTTAGATCCTCCATACACCATTTTTAAACTGGATTATTTGTTTGTTGATATATAGTTTCTTGAGTTCTTTATATGTTTTGGAAATCAGTCCTCTGTAGTATGTGGGGTTGATGAAGATCTTGTCCCATTCTATAAGTTACCATTTTGTCCTTTTGATGGTATCCTTTGACTTACAAGAACTTCTCAGTTTCATGAGGTCTCATTTATTAACTGTTGATCTTAGTGCCTGTCCTATCAGTGTTCTGTTCAGGAAGTTGTCTCTTGTGCCAATGTGTTCGAGATTATTTCCCATTTTCTCTTCTATCAGGTTCAGTGTATCTGGATTTATATTGAGGTCTTTGATCCATTGGACTTGAGTTTTGTGCAAGGTGATAGATATGGATCAATTTGTATTCTTCTACATGCCAACATCCAGTTAGCCCAGCACCATTTGTTGAAGATGCTTTCTTTTTTCCATTGTATAATTTTGGCTTCTTTGTCGAATATTGGCTGTCCATAGGTGTGTTGATTTACATCTGGGTCTTCAATTCAATTCCCTTGATCCACCTGTCTGTTTTTATGCCAATAATTTGTGGTTTATATTACTATAGCTCTGTAGTAGAGCTTGAAATTAGGGATTGATATCTTCAGAAATTCTTTGATTGTACAGAATTGTTCTAGCTGTCCTGGATTTTTTGTCTTCCTATATGAAGGTGAGTATTGTTTTTTCAAGATCTGTAAATAATTGTGTTGGGATTTTGATGGGGAATATGTAGACTGTTTTTGGTAGGATGGTCATTTTTACTATGCTAATCCTACCAATCCATGAGCATGGGAGATCTTTCCTTTTTATGATATCCTTTTCAATTTCTTTCTTCAAGGACTTGAGGTTCTTGTCATACAGGTCTTTCACTTGCTTGGTTAGAGTTACACCAAGATATTTTATACTAGTTGAGGCTATTGTAAAGGGTGTTGATTCTTTGATTTCTTTCTCAGACCATTTATTATTTGTATATAGGAATACTACTGATTTTTTTTAGTTATTCTTGTATTCAGCCACTTGACTAAAGGTGTTTGTCAGCTGTAGGAGTTCCCTGGTAGAGTTTTTGGGGTCACTTATGTATACTATTATATCATATGTGAATAATGATACTTTGACTTCTTCCTTTCCAATTTGTATCCCTTTGATTTCCTTTAGTTGTCTTATTTTGTTAGCTATAACTTCAAGTACTGTGTTGAATAGGTATGGAGAGAGTATACAACCTTGTCTTGTTCCTGATTTTAGTGGAATTGCTTTGAGTTTCTTTCCATTTAATTTGATGTTGGCAATTAGCTTGTTGTACATTGCTTTTTATTATGTTTAGGTATGTCCCTTGCATCCCTGATCTCTCCAAGACTTTTATCATGAAAGGGTGTAGGATTTTGTCAAAGGCTTCTTCAGCATCTAATAAGATGAGATGATCATGTTTTGTTTTGTTTTGTTTTTTCTATCTGCTTGTTTATGTGGTGGATTACATTGACAGATTTTCATATGCTGAACTATCCCTCATCTCTGGGATGAAACCTACTTGGTCATGGTGGATTGTGGTGATATATTGTGTACCCTAATAAACTTTTCTGAGGATCAGAGAAGCAGGGCAGCTAGCCCTTAGTTCTTACCTCTATGAAATCCTCAGCCTAAAGAGAGTTCCTGTTTCCTCATGCCTTGTATACCTTTCTCTGCCCTGCCATATTACTTCCTGGGATTAAAGGAGTGTGTGCTTCCCAATCAAAGGCATGAGTGTTAGGATTAAAGGTGTGTGCCACCACCGCCTGACTCTGTTTCTAATATAGTGGCTGCCTCTGTCCTCTGATCCTCAGGCAGGTTTATTAGGGCACACAATATATCACCACAGTGGATGATCTCTTTGATTAAATTTGCCAGTATTTTATTTGGCATTTTTACATTAATGTTCATAAGTGAAATTGGTCTGCAATTCTCTTTCTTTGTTGAGTCTTTGTGTAGTTTGGGTATCAGAATGACTGTGGTCTCATAGAAAGAATTTGTCAATGTTCCTTCTGTTTCTATTTTGTGGAAGAATTGAAGAGTATTGGCATTAGCTCTTCTTTGAAAGTCTGGTAGAATTTTGTGTTAATCTCATCTGCCTTGGGCTCTTTTTGGTTGGAAGATTTTAATGACTGCTTCTATTTCCTTAGGGGTTATCAGTCTATTTAAATTGCTTATCTGATCTTGACTTAACTTTGGTAAGAGATATCTATCAAGAAATTTGTCCACTTCTCTTAGATTTTCCAATTTTATAGAGTACAGAAATATGACCTAATGATTCTGTTATTTCCTCGGAGTCTGTTGTTATGTCCCCTTTTTCATTTCTGATTTTAATAGAAAGCAAAGGTAGCATGATTCCAATGATGGAGCTCAAAATAAGCATAAGATGATCATGATAAAGAATTTGAAGAAAGCCATTTCCCCTTCGTGTGGGGAGAATGGTACAATATAAGTCACCTACATTTTGTCCTGTCAAATTGGGGACTAAGGAATGCAGTACAGCCCAGGGAAGATGATTGAAGAGATGTACAAAAAAGTTAAAAGCGGAGCTGGCCTCGCAGAAGGGGAATCCTTGCCTGGCCCAGGGGCCTGTCTGCAGCTTTGCTGAGTCCAATCTTCACAGAGTCAAGGGAGAGGCAACAGCCATTTTGACAGGACTGGTGCCTAATAAAGGGTGCTGTGTGCGAGCATATGCACTCTTAGATGCTCCTCTAGTGGATAAGTGATCTTAGCAAACACTCTGTTGGATGTCCTGTGTGGCAAGAGACAGGGCAAGCAATGGTATCAAGGAACATCCTGCACCTTGTTAGAAGAAATCCAATATGAAGGAGACTCTGTTCTCTGCACTTGGGAAACAGGCCTCACTTCACATTGTGAGTACTCTCATGTTTTATATTCTCAAACAGCTAAAAGTTCCCAGTCACTAAGTCCCCAGAGACAGGAGTCAGTGAAACTGTTGCTTAAGTTTTCCTGCCTGGCCCACAGTCAGGATAAATCTCTTTCACCTGCCAGTCCCACAGCCGCTCAGACCCAACCAAGTAAACACAGAGACTTATATTGCTTACAAACTGTATGGCCGTGGCAGGCTTCTTGCTAACTGTCCTTATATCTTATATCAATCCATTTCTATAAATCTATACCTCT
>CABHPQ010117227.1:0-15188 GCA_902168405.1 Peromyscus aztecus | reverse complement strand
AAGTGTTAGTATTACAGGCATGTGCCACAGTACTTGGCTGAGACTCCTTAGTTCTTTGTCAAATCAAAGAATTACGTGGCAATGCCATTATATTCATACTATCAGTAAAGAGGGGGCATTTTCAACATGATTAAGTATTGAAGTTGCTGCTATATAATTACCCTATAATTTTTATATTAAAATTATTCAAAATAATTCAAAGAACATAGATTTGAAATTTAACAAACAAAAATAGCAAAATGAAATTTAATTTGGAGAATGTGTATATGTGCATATATATCCATAAAGTTCTCCTATTTGTGGACACAATTTTTTTTCCTTTTTTCTTTTTTTTTTTATTTTACTTATTTATTTATTTTTTAAATTACACTCATGATATTCATTAATTATACTCATGATATTAATCACATTTGTGGTATTCATAGATTACATTCGCAGTATTCATTCAATTATATATATATATATATATATATATATATATATTAAATGCTGAATGTCATTTATTGAAGGGGGAAGGAGGTCTTAAATACAGGCTTACAGCACAATGGAAGGACCCTGGAGGGCAGAAGTTCGCTACTGATGTTTTACAATCTTGCTTCTAATCTGTTAACGCCCATTATTCAGGATACACAGACAAGGAACTTCCCTTAAGCATTCAGGAGGGTGGAACCTGGCAGGGAATTAGCATAGGGAGGATATCCAGGTCAAGGTCCGCAAGCAAGGCAACAGTTACCCAAAACAGGGGCCAGGGACCTACAGGCCCCCCTTTTATTAAAAAATGAGCTTCTGACTTGGATTGCATGGGACGTCAGCAGGTCACCTTACCCGTCATGGAGACGCCTGCCCAGGCCACACAGGTGCTCTGTCTTAGGTTGGTGAGTGCCCCCCAGGTATTACCCATCTCTGAATACTCATTATCATACAGGCTCAATCGTGTGTGAGCTTAGAGTTAACTGCTGCCAAAGATCTCAAAGTGGCACTGGGCTTGCAATCTGTGTGTTCGATACAGAAAAGACCAAGAGAGGTCCTATCTCACCCATAGCCAGTAGGCTAAAGGCAACTGAGCCATTCCCTTCCTTGGTGTCCTTGTAAGATGGTATCCCAAAAGCAACTGGAACTTGAGTTTATAAATTTATAATTTTCAAAGCCAATCGAGATGTATATAACTACTGAATTAAATTTATCATGCCCAATAGAATGAAAGATTAACTAACTGTGGTAGCTACTTTTGTTGCCAGGGTCTCCACTGTGCTAGCTGTAGTAAGCAATTATGAAATGGTAATCCCAGAAAGAGTAGCAGTGGTGGGCACCATTGCTATAACAGCAACAGCGGCAGCAGCAATGTGTGGACACAATTTTATATTTTGAAATTTTAAATATTTATAAAGATAACTGAAAGGTCTCTAGTCATAAAGTGTATTCTTCTACAGGTAGAAAATGATGTGTTGAGCCTGGCAGCATTCTGTCTAGTTAGTGTGCACTGGCTTTGACTGGCTGTTAAGTATGGTGACTGGGTGATAGCTGTGTTAATCAACAGTCCCTGTCTAAGCTAAAGACAATTACATCACAGCTTCATGAGCACTAGTTACAAGTCCTGCTTCAGAAGGAGCAGAATGGGGGAGCCAGTCTCAGGGTCATCAGCAAACCAGTGGGTTAGGAGGTGAATGTGTGCATGTGCATTAACTGCTCTGTGTTACACTCAAGCTTGTGGGTTAGGAGGTAAGTGTTCATGTACACTAACTGCTCTGTTACACAATTTTCTAATTCTGCAACTATTTCCTAGAATTATCTTTTAAATATTTTTTAATTTGATATATATGATTATTTGCCTGCATGTACATATGTGCTGTGCCCCATGTGTGTGCCATGTGTCTACAGAAGTTGGAAGAGGGTGTCAGTTTCCCTGGAACTGGAGTTACAGACAGTTGTGACCTACCATGTGGATGCTGGGAAATGAACCCAGATCCTCTGCTCTTAATTTCTGAGTGCTGTGGCTATCACTCTGTATAAATAAAATGCTGATTGACTAGTAGCCAGGCAGGAAGTATATATAGGTGATACAAGCAGAGAAGAGAATTCTAGGAACAGGAAGGCTGAGTCAGGAGATGCTGCCAGCCGCTGCCACGAGTACCAACATGTGAGATACTAGTAAGCCATGAGCCATGTGTCAAGGTATAGATTTATAGAAATGGGTTAATTGCAGATGTAACAACTAGATAGCTAGAAGCCTGAGCCATTAGGCCAAACAGTTTAAATAATATGAGTCTGTGTGTTTATTTTATAAATGGGCTGTGGGACTGCCAGGGCTTGGCGGGAGCTGGAGAGAAACTCTCCATCTACATCTGAGCCCTCTCTCCAACCTCTTTGTCCTAGAATTCTTGACAGTGAATAAATAGGAGCTGAACTGCATTTCCAGGTGTCCCCTGCCTCCCTGAAGTAGATTGGGGCATTTGTTACAGCCTCCTCTCCACTTCACTAAACTCACCGCTCACTCTCTGTGAGTGCAGATTTGCTTGGCTGCCTTAGTCTCATTCATCTTGAGCTGATCGAGAGAAAACATGTAATGAATTTTGGTGAAATGAAGAAAAGAGTGTTTTCTGTGTTGACTGTTGCCTTCTTTCATGAGATAGAGTCTACCCAGACAGGGGAAGGATTCCTCTGCTTTTATCTTTCAGCTAACTCTCAGTGTGTGTTTCTCTGAACTAACATTAAAAGTCACATGTCCATACTCTATCTGCCCTCCCAGAATACCTCTCTTGTCAGGGATTGTGACTTATTTAACTTCCTCTTTCAACACTGCCATTTAATACAGCCCAACACTGAGGAGATTAGTAAATAGCTTTGGGTGAGTGAATGAAAGAAGTGAAACTCATGGTTGTATATGATAGGCAGACAACAAATTATGAAGAAGAATATCCCAATGTCTCTACTGGGTTAAGAAAGAACCACACTGCACTCTGTAATAGAAACCTTGAGTGGGTGAGCCCCGGTCTAAGGAGGTTTAGTTGGATGAGACAGACCTGAGAAGTTTCCATGGAGAAATTGACTGCTGTGGGATGTTCTGTATGTTAAATGTGTTGCTCTGACTGGTTAATAAATAAAATACTGATTGGCCAGTAGCCAGGCAGGAAGTATAGGCGAGACAAGGAGAGAAGAGAATTCTGGGAACAAGAAGGCTGAGGCAGAGAGACGCTGCCAGCCGCCGCCATGACAAGCGAGGTGTACAGATACCGGTGAGCCATGAGTACTTATAGACTAATAGAAATGGGTTAATTTAAGATATAAGAACAGCTAACAAGAAGCCTGAGTCATTAGGCCAAACAGTTTAAATAATATAAGCATCTGTGTGTTTATTTTATAAGCGGGCTGTTGGACTGCTGGGCTTGGTGGGACCCGGAGAGAAAACTTTAGCTACAATTGACAATCAAGCAAGACCTGTAAGGATGAGCAAGTGTTCAACAAGCAAAAATAGTGCACAGGTATTGAAACTGGAGACATATACATATAGGTGTATGTGTGTGCACACATATGTACGTATATAGGATTTGCATTTGGGAGAGGGAGAGAATCACAAAGAGGACAATGTCCTGGTAAATCATACCAGGATTGCAGGAGAGGTGAGTTCAGATGCAATATGAGAAAGATGGGGAGACACAATTGTTAAGAGGTGTAAATGCCGGTGGGTTGAAAGTAAGATGGAAGTTTTTCTGTCATCCCCAGCTTTCAGGTAAAATTCTAACAATTATAGGTTATAAATGTGCCTCACTTTAAAATGGAGTGCTATATATTCCTGTAAAATTGTATTCAGAGTGCATAGGAGTTCATCACTGTTGCTGGCCTAGATAGATAATTATTAGGTATTTGTTGAGAAGATCCTTTGAGGAGAGAGAAAAAATTGAAGTGGGGGAATGCCAAGGAGCTGGAGCTTGTCCAATCCCCATTCACATGGATGGGACCCAGAAAACATTCACAAATTATCTGGAATCACCCCCTAGAGGAGAGATTCTGAAACCCAAGTCAGATGGTTTCGCATGGCTGCTACCAGGGCCGAACTCAAAAAGCTTGCAGGTAAGCCACAGGCGTGAGTCCACAGTCTGAGGGGACATACGATGGAGAGAAAGGCTAAGCCTCCTGGAAGCTTGGTAGGGCTGCCAATGCAGGCAAGACAAAAAAAAAAAAAAAAAAAAAAAAAAAAAAGAGGCGCAGACGGCCAGCCTAGCATAATCCCACTGATAGGACAAGATGGGTAAGTTTCCCATAGACTATGGGGATGCCAAATAGGGTAGCCTGACTCTGGTTATCTCCTGTGGACCCTGTTCAACAAGGACTCCCTTCTAGGGAGAGAAGAGCCCAGATAAAATAGAGATCTGTCATGAGAACACAGTGACAGATAAGTACCCTCTCCTAATTCAGGGAACATGCAAGGCAGAAGGGTTATCTCCCAGATAGGTCGTAATTGTGTCTGTAAAGATGGAGTAAGCATGGAATGTTGACATGACAGAGGAACACAGTTTCTAAAGAACCACAAATCTCCCTCTCCCTCCTTCTCTCCCTCCCTCTCTTCTCTTCCCTCTCTCCTCTCTCCTTTTCTCTCTGTCTGAAACTTGAGATATCCAAAATGGAAAGAGAGTATTTTGGACCAGAGGCAATAAAAGACTGTGGCCCTTTCTCCTCTCCATTATGGTCCCAGTCCTCAGCTAACCAGAGGAGAGCTGCTCTGAATTAAAAGAAGTCTTCATTTATATTGGACTTACACTATTGTACTAACAGAGAGGTGTCTCTAACGCCCCCAAGCAGTGGATGACAATTGGCTTTGCCCAGAACATCAAGGATGGTGTCAATGGCAGGAGGGAAAAAGCTGTTCCCAGGGGTTTAAGTCCATTTAATTGGCAACAGAGCCTATCAGTGATTAGTAGGGTTTTGTGTTTGTTTGTTTGTTCCTGCTTGTGATGGGTGGTCAGTAGATGGTTTTTGAGGGAGGAAAATCCTATGGACTATGCTCTAAAGAGCCCCCCTCTTGACTGTGAATGTACATGAAATAATGTCATCTCCTTCAATTGGTGCTCTCTTGGCGTCATAGCATGTCTCCACATGGTGAAAGTGGAGTAACTTTGTAAATAGTCTGTATCTTTCTCCCTTCAGACTAATCCCCAAAGCAGAGTAGGGTGAATAGTCTTCATTAAACCATCACAAATACCAAGAAAAAAAACCCCACATTAAACCTGCCTATTGACCTCTAATGGGCTCCTGAGCATATCTGTTTTAAGATGTGGAAATCCTGCCTTTCAGACATTAGTGTCTCTTCTAATCATTGGCATGTGCATCCTGGAAGTACTTTGTACTTGAACGTGTCTCTGGAGAGAAGGGTTTAGCTGACACTCATCGGCAAAAACCAGGTGAATCCACAGATTACCTACAGAGCTCCTGCCTTTGTGCCAGGGCCTCTGGGCTCCACTGTGGGGGCCTCCTGTGTGCAGGAGGGTAATGCAGATAGCAGCGGATGGTCCCATCCTGTTCACCTGCATTATGAAGATGTAAAAATAAGGCTCAGACAATGCAATCGGGAATCTGATATATTTAGATGGTCACAAGCTGAACTTTGCTCATCACTGCTACAGGGAGGTGAGGAAAGGCTTTTTTAAAAACTGTTTTTGAGATGCGAGGTGTAGGAAGTCAAGATCATCCCTATAACTTGCTAAGGCTCATTCTAACAATACACACTGCCACTTTCAATCCGTCCAACTCTTATGCAACCAGATTCTCCCTGGCTCTAGAGCTGGGTCAGGACTGAGAAAGTTTCTTCCAACCTGTTGACCAGCTCTTCACAAGCCCTTGAGGACCATCATTCCTAAGCCTCTCTCTCCAAACCAATCAACAGCCATGTAGGTCTGATTGATTAGGGCCGGCTCTCGGTGCCCCCCCTCACCCCTTCCCCTCCCCTCCCCTTCTTTTCTCCTCCCACATCCTCTTCTCTTTCCCACTTCCTCCTTTCTCTTCCCTCCCAGTCTCCTTTCCCCCCTTCTGTCTTCTTTTATTTTCTTCCACTATTCTCCTTTAGTCAAACTGAAGAATCTCCTCTTTTCATATTGCAATACCAATGCCAAAAAAGAGATCCTTTCTGAAAGACATATAAACTAAAATGTAATTGTTCTAAATAGCACAATCCAGAAGTCACCGACTGTGGTGGTGCAGGCACAGCATCTCCGGAGACCACGCTGCTTTCACAGCCGCCCTTGGAAGTTCAACTACAGCGGTCGTCCCTGTGATTCGAAGCAGAGTCAGCTGTTTGCAGGGTTTGCAGATTGTCCTATTACTTGTAATATTTTATCTATGTCCCGTGAGAAGCAGGGTGACCTAAGAGGCCAGAGTGAGAGTTGCCCCTGTTTTTTTGTCTCTTGCTTTATTTCTCATCAGGCATCTGCCTGGTTTCAAGAAAGAATCCAGGGGGCTGGAGAGATGGCTCAGCGGTTAAGAGCACTGGCTGCTCTGCCAGAGGTCCTGAGTTCAATTCCCAGCAACCACATGGTGGCTCCCAACCACCTGTAATGAGATCTGGTGCCCTCTTCTGGCCTGCAAGGACACATGTCGACAGAATACTGTATACATAATAAATAAATAAACCTTTAAAAAAAAAAAAAAAAAAAAAAAAAAGAAAGAATCCAGGCAAGAGAGAGTCAGGAATTAGCAGGGGTCACAACTGAGGCCAGAGCAGCCACGGGACAATAGCGTCCTACACACCAGGTGAACCTTCTACTTTAACTGGGCCCTAGCCTCTTACTTGATAACCAGTACCAACAGCTGCCTACTGCCTCTGAGGGCGAGCACAGCTCATCTGACAACCCGAACTCAGGCTTGATGCAGAACCTGGACGGGTCACAGTCAGTCTATCCTGAAACAGCCTGACGGGGATGGGCCATTTGTCATCTCCCTCACAATTTCCTGATTAATTTAGACAATGAATCATTGTAAGAATCCTACTCTGCCCCCTGAGCAGTGCGTTATGAAGACAACTAGATTAGAATCTTACGTGGTGCTCAGAGCCCAACTCCACTCTTCTCACTCTAGCGTTAGATAAAACAGCAACCGGAAACCCATGGCATTTCCTGTGGCTATGACCTTCAGTTCTGCAGGATAGCTCTTTATTGGGGGACTAAAGGATATTGAGGGGTCTGACAATATCTGACTATTGGTCACCTAAGTGCATTTTTATAAAATGATACACAAAGGATTCAACAAAAATCAGTCACTTTAATGTATTGACCCTCTAAGCAAAATGGAAGTAGAGCTTTGAAAGCCAGCACCACAGTGTGGCTGCAGAGCCTGGTGATGTTATTATGTCTCCTTGACATCCAGGGAACAAGCCTTAATGAACAGTTGGCGCCTTTGGCTAAAACCAGCTCCCTCCCTGCACTTTCTATCCACTGCTGTCTGATCGTTAATCAGGTCTGGTTTTCTTTTTTTCTACATATTGGTCTTTTGGTGTTATCAAAGTGCCTACTACTGTGTGCAGGGTGCTGTTCTCCTGGTGGTGAGTAATGAATGAGAGGAGCTCAGTCCTCCTCAAACGCCTGTGTTTGGGGGAAGCACATAACAGCCTTCATCTGTGACAGACACTTGCTGTGAACCACAGTAGGAAGCAGATCCAGTCTGAAGGGATGACTTTAGAACTGACAAGGGATGGTGGGAGCTTTGACTGTCTTTCCTACTTCACCAGTGGTGCCTCGAACTGGTAACTGCTAAACACTGAATACACAGTTGTTAAATGAGTAAATAAAAGATCAGAGAGAAGCGTCCACAGATACTAGACTGTGCATGAGAGTCCCTGGGGGTGTCCCGTGGGTAAAGCACTTGCTGTACAAACATGAGAACCTCAGTTTGACCCCCAGAACCCACATTTTAAATACAAAATTCTGTACAGTGCATGCACCCGTAATCCTAGTGCTAAAAAGGCCAAGACAGGAGGCTCCCCAGGGTTCACTGTCCAGACTGACTAGCTGAATTGGTGAGCTCCAGCTTTGGTGAGAGACCCTGCCTCAAAGAAATTAGGTGGGAACTACTAGGGGAGGCAGAAGTCAAAAGCCCTGGCCTGCACATGCAGACAGACAGACAGACACACACACACACACACACACACACACACACAGCAGGGACGAGGAGCTGATAAATGCAGTGACGATGAAAGGGGTGTTAGAGAAACAACTGTGAGACTGGTGTGACTTCAGCCTAGTAACAGACGGGGAGGAGGAAATGGAGGCGAGGGAAGCAGGGGCTAGACAGTGTTTCTCCTTACACTGCCCTCCCAAGCTCATCAGCCACGTGCCTCGCTCACCTGCCGTGGGACAGCACAGCTCATCTGACAGTCTCTAACCCAGACGCCGTATAGAATCCTGAACCGTCATTTATCGTCTCTTCGGGAGGCCACCTCCGCACGTGGCTACACGGAGCTCTCTCCTTTGTAGACTGACTTGAGTGCGCTGAGGTGCCTCTGCACACCGGAGCTCTGTGCAAGCTCCAACCCCTGCCTGGACCTGCCTCTGGCTGCAGTGCTCTACGGCCAGCATGCTGGCCAATCTCACCCCTCACCATTTGGGATGCCGTGCCTTAACCCCCAACCTAGACCTCGCCCTCTTGTGCCGCTCCCTGCGCCACAGCTTTCCTTCCTCGTCCCAGCTTGCATTTGCCCCAACAGTAACGTGTACAGAGGGCACGAACCCTCCACCTTCTGTTGGTCCATCACCTTTGCCCACAGCAGAAACGCAACCGTTTCTTGGATAAGTAACTCCAGCCTCGGAGGGCTAGAGGAAGGACGCTTCAGCTTTGCCGGCTTTGCGTTCCGGAACCGTGCACATTCTCAGGCCTCAACACTGGCGTTTCGATGACATTTTCTAGAATAAGGTAAATGAGATGAGCTCTCTTCCTCACTGGGGTAGCAGTGACTTGAAGTACATTGTTTACCATTATTATCTGTTTGTGCCCAGGGATGGAGGGGACGTATACAGGACACATTTGATAGCCAACGAAGAGAGATGGGCCCAAACTCTTTGGAGTTTGCAAATAATATGCCTATTATATCTCAAAATACCAACTCTGAGGCATGTAGAGCTTTTTTCCTTTTTTTAAGACAGTTGTAAATTTGAAAAGGCTAACACGTGTAAAGGAAGATATCTTTGAGACCAAGGTCAACCCCAGGCAGAAGATGCAATGACATCTTCAGCATTGCTCATTAGGATGACAGTTTTTAATTAAATATTTTAAGTTGAGAGTAAGTCTCGGGGAAGTGGTGTACATGTGTATTTTCTCTCCTGGCATCAATACTGCCGTTGAGGGGCCATCCAATTTAGTTTCGCTTGGAGAGAATGGACAATGGTCTGCGTTCCTCCAGCTGGCGTATTTTACAAGCATTAATGAACAATTAGTCCACACTGGCACCCTTTCCCTCTGTAATCCTGCAGTAGATCACTAATCTCCACCACTAGCAGCTAATGATGAAGGTCTCCTAAGCTTCTCATCCCAGCCAGTTCTTAACACTTGCATAAGTATGCTTTCTGAGGACGGGAGCCCCTGCTGCTGTGCCGTCCAGGAACAAAAGCCTGGGGACATTTTGAAGCTGCTGTTCAATCACACTTCAGTGCTGGTGTTTACCTTCCTCCTACAACAGACACCAGTGATCAGCGGAGGCTCCGGGGGTCACAGAGGGCTCCGTGTTTCAATACTTATAAGAATGTATTCAGACCGCATTATACAACCCCCGTGTGCACAGGCAGACACCCTAAAGTGGGGAGGGAAATGCGGACTAAATAGAATCAAACAGTATTTCTCCATGAGTCAGCTTTGATTTAGCATTGAATAACACTGTGTTGAGACCACATTGTCATTAAAAAATGTATACGGGAGAGGCAGATTTATCTAGAAACCCACACAGGGTAGGTCTTTGGTTCTCTGAATTTAATGGACCTTATATTCAATTGTCTCTCTCTAGTGGGGCAGAAAGCAAGCCGCTGTTTCATTAGAACTCCCCTGTAGGGTCAAGATTTGAAGAAAATTCGAGGTCAGGACAGAAACGCGGGAACCCAACTGTAGAGTGGTACAACTCCAGAATAATAGCCACGGATCACGCGCTGTTCTTTTGAAACTGCCTTTCAGGCTTGTGCGACTTCCTGGGAAACTTACTGTGCCGGGGAGACTTGAAGCAAAGACGGGATTCTAAGACTGACTTGTGGGCGGAGGTTTGGGCTGTACAGGCTTCGGGAGTCAGGAGTCGGGGTGGACGGAAGAAGCGGGATGGAGGTGGCACCGACTACATCCCGCACCAAGGAAAACTGAGCAACAGCCCGCCTGGGGCCGAACTTGAAACTCGGTAGTTTCTGAAGTTTGTGGCGCTCAGAAAATTGCCAGCACATCATGAAGTGTCAACATACTAAAAGCAGCAAAGGTACCAGGACTATGGGGAGAGGACACAGCTTCTAGGGTGTGTGGCCCTGGGCACATCTAGGGTCCTATGGAGAAGTAGGGTGGCAAAGGAAGGCAGGCATGGCTCCGACAGAGCCTTTCAAACATCCAAACGCCCCACTCCCCACATCACTTCGCATGTGGGGAACTTGAATATCTCATTCTATAAAAAATAAAAGACATCATATAGCTATCTCATTTTATAAAAAAAAAAAAAAAGCAGTAACAAAAGGCAAGCTGTCCTGCAACATTTAGTGGGAATGAACTTTTCCATCAATCATCTCTCTGTTTAATTTACCCGTCAGAATGCTTCCTTTTCCCTCTGACATTCAGAGTTGCCCGCCCTGCAAAGTGGAAGGAGCAGACAGTCTCAGACTAAGAGCTGCTTGGAAGTCCTATTCACACTCAGCCCCTGACCCCTCATGCGATCCCATACAGCTCACTTAACCTCTCCACCCTTGTGCTTCCTATTCATTCCACCAAGACAAAGCTACCTGCCCCCCCCCACCTCTGGAGCCGAGAGGTTGAATGAGCAAGGGCTGCAAAGCATTTGAGAAGCCATCGGTTAATGTGAGGCTCAACCCGTGGACAGCCCAGAGAAAAGCCCGTCCTGTGATGGCCCAAGGGAAAATAAAGATAGATTATAAGGTAGGGACGTCCAGAGGTCAGTGACCTTTGCCACTGAAAATTTTGTAGTCATGAGACTTGAAAGCAGGTCTTGATGACAGAATATTTACCTTCCTCCCTGCCCCCACCTCTCTTTAGGAATCACTGAGTGATCTATTTCAGTTGAGTAGGTGTTTAAACAAGAGTGGTAAAGTTTGTTGTTTATTAATCCCCAGTTTGGAAAAAATAATAAGAGATCATCAAGTTTCACTCTCACAAGAATATGTTTCTCAGTTCCTCGTAATTAAGCCATGCTCATGAAGAATAAAGTCTGTCTTCTTGCTCACCTCCCTCCCGAGTTCTCCTCTTGATTTAAGTTCTAGCAACGTTTTCACATTTTAATTCAAGTCTCACCCATCCCTCCCATGAAGGAGTCCTCAAGATCCTGACTGTTTGAAGTAAATTACAATTTCATGAGCCATATCCCAGCTCTGTCTCCTGTGCGTTTATGTGCATGTGTGTATGTTCTGATTGTAGTGCATGTGGATGCATGGATGTATCATGTGTTTATGGAGGCCAGAATCCTGTCTATTACTTCCCATCTTATTCATCTGAGATATGTAGCTGAAGTTTTCTCTGGTCCTGCCCAGCCCCACAGACCCACAGCCACTTTTAAAATAATCACTCAGAAGCTTATATTAATTAAAACTGCTCGGCCATTAGCTCAGGCTTACCACTGACTAGCTCTTACATTTAAACTCAGCCCATTTCTGTTAATCTATATGTTGCCACATGTTCTGTGGCTTTACATGTGTGCCATTACATGCTGTTCCCTGGATGGCAGGCTGGCGTCTCCTGACTCAGCCTTCCACTTCCCAGAATTCTCCTCTCTGCTCACCCCACCTATACTTCCTGCCTGAACTACTGGCCAATCAGTGTTTAATTTATCAACAAAATCAGAGCAACATACATTCACAGCATACAGAAAGACATCCCCAGCACAGACAGGGTCTCTCTCTGAACCTGGGGCTAGGCTGGTAGCCAGCAGGTCCCAGAGAGGCTCCTGTTTTTCCTCTATAGTCCTGGAGTTAATGGGGTCCATGATGCTAAAATCCAAACCCATGTCCTGTGGCTCGCAAAGCAAGTGCTCTTATCCACTGAATCACCTCTTCATCAGCCTCCATCCAGGCAGACACTTTCTTGCATAGCTCATTCTAGAACATTCTTATACATTTGTAGAGCTGCAATCCACCACTGAGCCATCTCTTTATTTGCTGGGAGTGGGTGACACAATGTCTGGAATGTCGGAGGCACTCAGTAAACAACTGCTGAACTTAACGTAAGCGATCCACCCAATAATAAGTCAGTGGGTAAACCATAAGCCAACTGATTTTTTTAATCATTACTTTTTATGTAGTCGGGCGTTTTGCCGGCTTGTATGCCTGTGCACTGTGTGCATGCCTGGTTCCTGTAGAGGCCGGAAGAGGGCACCAGATGCCCTAGAACTGGAGTTACAGATGGTTGTGAAACGCCATGTGGGTCCTCCGCAAGAGCAGCAGGTTGTCTTAACCACTGAGCCATCTCTCCGGTCCCTCAACTGATTTTTGAGTGTTCATATGTGCCAAAAACCGTGGTAGGCCTTCTCTTAATACAAACATGTGTATACATATACGTGTACTACAGATACACGCATCCATACACATGTAACAGACACATGCATACATACACACAAGATACTTGTGCTTTCTAGAAATGTACCACAGGAAGACAAAGCTATTGTACCTGAGCCATGTTAGTGCTAACTTGTCTCTTGTTGATGTAACGGAAACAGAAATTTAGAGAGGAGATGACCAGGAGGAATCTTCTCTCAACTCCAGCCTTCCTCCACTCCACCTCACCCAGTCTAACAGGTCCTACAAAGTTCAACTTTGAGGCTACTAAACTTAGGGGACATCCTGGAAGAAGAGTGGGTAAGCCCCAGGTCATTCTGTGTGAACTTGGACCATTTTATTCCAGGATTTATTCCTATCCTTGTTTTCACTAACTTGGCTAACCTGCCCATCAATTCCATAAATGGGAGTTTTCAGACCAGAAGGGAAGTAAAACACACATGCATATTATCAAAAGAAGGTGCTAAGTGCCTTAAGAAATGCAGCTGGAGTACCTCCCATCACTTCTAGCCAGGAGAGGTCAGTAAAAGCCCCTTTAACAGGAAAGAATGCGAGCTGGACTAACAGAGTAGATCGGGATGGGGCTTGAGAACGAGGGGAAACAGAGTCTCAGAGAAGAGGTGAGAGTGTGTGCGTACACACGTGGAAGAGTCAGCGTATCTGAGTATGGTAGGAGAGCACAAAGGTGAACGTGAATCGTGGTGTTGAGGGAACTAACTCATTGCCAGGGTAACAGTCACCCGGTGGAAGCCTCTCAGAGAGGTACCCTGGCTGTTTACGACAAATAAGGCCTAAGAAGTGAGTCTCCAAGCTGGTGCCTTCCTTAATCGGACTACTCAGAGTAGGCGTGTGCTCCCAGCACACCTAGAGTGCTGCCTTTAACTTCCTTCCCTTCGCCCGCCTTCCCCGCAGAGGAGAGTTGGTGGCTCTGGAATGTTCTCACTCCGTCTTGGCCGTGTCATGTCATCAACCTAAAAATAGATGCTAATTAACAAGGTTATTTCTAACTTACGTTGTTAAAAGAGAGGAAACAGCGATGAAATACAGAGTATGAAATTAACCAAGGACAGAGCCCAATTCCAGTTCAAAATTCCCACCTTGCCAATACTCGGTTCGCTAAATACTGTCTATTTTTCTAAATCAGACAGTCATTATCCAAATTCTGTCTCCTGGATGTGATAATATAGTGAGATAAGGCATGCCCCAACAGAACACAAACTGGCTTTTGGAGTCTAGATGCTACTTGGAGTGTAGAGATGGGCAAAGCAAATATCTCACTCTATTATCTGCTGTCTCAGAACCAACAGATTACATGGTTCACTGGCTAGCTGAATAACTTTTAGACAGTTTGCTGGTGTCTATTTACACATATTCCACAGAAATATATTAACAGCTGAGAAACAGCTGTAAAATTACATACTGAGGTGGATAGACAGGAGCAATGCTCACTCCACGTATGTTTCTGTAAGAGAAGACAAAAGTTTTAAACGACAAAGGAAGTGGAAAACATGCTTTGCACACCCAGATGTCATGCAGCTATCCAGCCGGCCAAGAAAACATATCACAAAATCTCCCAGAGACCTCTCCTGTCTCTCTGGGACACGGCTTTAACACAGATGTTTTTTACAGCATTGATTGTAATATACATGTTTGTACTCTAAAGTATCTTACTGAGCAATTGAATTCTTTATATAAAAGCCACTGTTCATATTCATTTACAAGCTACAGAAATAATGGAAATTTTCCAACCTATACTTTTTCTTTAATAACAAAACAACTCAATTTTAATCTCCTCCCCCAATCACACATATTTCTCAAAAATATATTAACAAATAGATTTTCCTAGTTACTACAACGACACTATTAATGTTTGTTTTAAAAATTAAAAGAAGTACAGAAATTTTTCTTCAGATAAATGTTGGTCATTGCTACGTAGGATTACAGACTGAATTTGTGTAGGAAAGTGGAGACGGCCTTGGCATTGTGTTGGCCTCACATTCACGACAGCAGTGGCTCCGTTTGTATGCACTTGGGAACAATACTGCATACTCTACCTCTTTTCACAGATTCAGAGAAGCCGCCCCTCCTTCTAGGACTCTCCCTTCCTCGCCCTTCTCTCTCTCCAGGCTGTCCTCATTTAAAGCCCATGACATGCTGGGGCTCTCCACGAGTTAGTCCTGAACGCCTCTGGTCCACTTTGCTCACTAACCTTATCAAGTTCCAGTTTCAGCGCCTGAGTCCCGAGTGTGTATCTTTGGAGTGCAGATCACGCCTATATCTTTCACATTTGACAGTGCTACACAAACATCTCTCCCCATCTATGACATCTAAGACCCTCTCCCCAAGCCCCTACTCTCAACTTTGGCCCTCTTTCAGTTTCCTATCCCAGGACCACCACTACCACCCTTCCACTTGGACAGCCGGAAGACTCGAGCCGGTGGCTTTGACACCACAGTCTTCCCA